>JAJIZL010051207.1:0-21742 GCA_023969395.1 Amblyomma maculatum
TCAAGCCAGCATGACACCAAAGCTGTAGACGCAATAGCGCCTTTAACACGGCGTTTTCATTCCGCGAATTCTTGCCGTTAAGAGACGCAGAGTTTGGCAATGTGATTAACGCCTTTAGTTTGCTTTGTTTGGAGGAACGGAAGGTGCTATATCTGCCTCACTTCTCGGTGAACGGCGAACTTTAAAATGAAAGGCATAAAAACGGAGGTAGAGCCGCCCAAATCTTTAACTGGCGTGCGCATGACGACCTCCTTTTCTATGCTCCTGCGCCTTAATAAGGACAATACTTGACAGATGATCAAGATTACGCAAGAGCCTGGTGAGCCATTTCTTATACTTGACTTTTCGCAGGTTAGCTGCTCTGTAACACTCAGAATTACAGAAAGTACTGCCGTCACGAACGTCAGTTAAGATTTCGGCAGCTGTACATAGGCCGTTGGTTCCAATCTCTGTCGTAAACTAACCTTCAACATGACTAGCAGATGGATGCTAAATGTGACGCGAAAAGGGTATGACACCACCCTGAAAGCTGTATAAGAAATCGATTTTATCAAGACTTTAATATAAAACAGAGCATATATTTTTCCACGAGTTGCGAGTTTTCTGCGACGACCATGGCAATGGCGATGCCTTTTCGGCCGAACGAGCTGTATGCGCTTCAGGTAAAATCAAATATGTGCATAATTTTGTTGCTGAACACAACCAAGCACCTCTTTCTCTCTTTTCTTTTAATCCACCTTCCTTCGAAGCTTCTCAAGCTTCCCCTTACGGTGTGGTTCAGGATTCTACCAAGAAGTGTGACAGATACTGTGCCTTTTCTTTCCTTTAAGCAGCTTAGGAAATACGTTCGCAGAACGGCCCGTGACAGTTCGCTATGCAGTCGGAGTGGCTCCACTATAAGCCTGAAACAGGCTGTGCACTGCCAGAGCATTACTCCCACAAGCAAAACAAAAGTATCTGCTGTTTCATCACAATTTAGAAGCAGTTTTGCAGTCATTACGTCACCCCATAAAAACCAGGACACACCTGCAGCTTGCAGTTCCTGACTGGGGAGAGTAAACATGGAGAGGGACCCAAACGACGCTAGAGAAAAACGGTGGCGAAGGTGGCACAAAAGGCGTCCCCTCTCTGAAAGCGACGGTGCAGGAACGAGACATGATGGGACAGAATGCTGCACGAGCGCCCCATCGTGACAAGTGCCCAAACTATTCACACCTCTGTCTAAGGGGCACGAACACACACACAAACACACAAACGCTGGTAGAGAGGGTAAGTAGGGTTGCAGTAGGGTGCAAGTTTTCTAAGAGGGGGTAAGTGAATAGGGACCTGCTTCCAGCAGGTGCAAAGTTACCCCCAAGGCCTTCTAAAGGGGGTAAAGGACCATGCTATGCCCTTTTTACCCCTTTCGAACACCCTTTTTTCTTAGAGTGCGGTGGACATGCAGGCCACGAACAAGGCGTGGCGACAGCTCGCCTGGTGATGTTCGACGAGCACCTCTCTACCGCCGACCCGCTGCTTTCGCGGGCAGGACGCCATGCATGCCGTCTTTGACGCTGTGGACGAGGCTACAGCAGAAGTTGGACCCAAAATGTGGAAAGCCTAGGAAGGACGAGTCGGACACAACCTGCGCGGTCTTCTTTCTTCGTCTTTTGTCTCGAGCCTTTGGCACGCACTCACGAGGGACAATGGTCGTGTCTGGAATTAGAAGCAGTGATCATGGCCTAGGTTGGTATGAAGGATATCTGCATCACTTTTCGAAAATTCTGCGGTATCCAAAAACTGAATATTTGTAGACTGTTTGTAATGGTTACAAAGTGGTTTTGCGCTACGATTAAAACTAGAGGGGAATGAATCCCAGGAAAGTTCTTGGTAGCTTATTTTTGAGTGGCGATTTTTAAAAAAATCAGAACAAAACTTGCATTTAGAGGATTCCAACAGATTTTTTCGCTCAAATCTCAGGTCAGTTCAGTTCAGGCGTTCAGTCGTGTCCGACTCTTCGTGACCCTATGGACCATGTGACGCCACGCTTTCCGGTCTCTCACTATCTTAACATCACATAGCTTCATCTGCAATGCCTCGAGAATGCCATCTAACCATCGCGTTCGCTGCCTACCCCTTCTCCGGCGACCCTCAACCGGTAAGTAGGGTCAATTAACTACGCCACTGAAGCAACGAGCACGGCAGGCTTTAAATCCGCTCTTATTCATTTTTACAATATTTCCGCTATCGGCCGCCACGCGACGCTGCTCAGAGGCTCAGAGCGGCCAGGTGACGCTGCGCAGAGAAATTTAACAATGAAGATGACGCACATGCAGTTTGGGGTAACTCCACAGAAACAATGACCATATAATACTCGAATGTAATGGTATCCATCAGGAAGTCGATGCAGGCGCAGTCACTCTTCCTGTAGCTCTGGGGTTTAGAGATACCAGTGGCTGGATGAATGAACCTGCGGTGGAAGCTAGCAAAAAAATTTGGAGGACGGTTAAGCTTCGCCTTTAAGAATGGAACACGATAGCGGTAGCGCGCCCCGTTCGCACCGCCTACTGATTTGCTTGTCGCGCTGAGGCGTGCACTGAGAAAGGAGGCTCTATTTCGAATTCCTACGTACAGCAACTTGCTACACTCATTTTTATTTATTAATCCTTCCGGGACGTCGAAGCGTTGCTAGCCACCTTGCCGAAACCCGCGGGCCTCAAATTGCAGTCGTAGTTCATCGGCAACATCGTTGCCGATCCGAGCCGGCGCGATGAAGATCTCGGAGGCCATGCCCTGTCTATGTTATTCCGTGCACCACACGCATGATGGCGCTACGTGCACGCCAAGCGAAGAGGAAGTACAGCGGAAAAGTAATTTGCCACTCGCTTAAGTGCGTGTTCTGTAATTCTGTAATTTACATGCTCATAATTATTATTATACGCCACAATACCCTTCTCTAAAGGACATTTCTGAGACAACACTGCAATCAATAGACGCACCTTTGTCCATTTCAAACCATCTAGCTAGTGTGGCGGAGAGAGAGTGCGTTTTTCTAATGAATATTTGTCCACTGTAAAACGAAAAAAGCTGTATCGCGATTTATGTGACATTGTTTTGCCACAACCCTTGTACAGAACCTTATACAGTGGAGGTCCGGGCAGAGATGTCTTGAAGAGAGTAAAGAAAATGCAGGTGTCGCCAGGAGCTAAGACATTTTTCTTTAAATTACACACCGGAACATTATCAGTAAAGAAGTTTTTGGAGGAAAGGGATTTTTTTTTACCGTGGGGGGGGCGCACTGTTTAATCTGCAAGCAGCCGGAAACAATAGACCATGTTTTTTTGCATTGTTGGGAAGGGGTTTATTTCTGGGATGTTTTGCAACGTACGATAAAGAAAGAATTTCCACTAGACTCCCACGGCATCCGGTATTTAAGCATTGATAATGAAGATGGCGTTCCGTATGATTTAATCATGCTCATGGGCCTCCACTCTCTATGGCGCTCCAGAATGGCGGGCCATCACTGCGACAGGGATGCTCGACCCGCTAGAATATACTTTCGAGAAAGTGTGAATTGGTTTATTGCCATACAGAAAGTGGCTGCTGAACCTCCCGAATGGCTCTCAAGGGTAGATAGAGCCTTTGCTGTCGTTGCGGGAGTTTTAATGTATTGAGACGAAGCCAGCCTGACATTGGCTGATGATGACCTTCCAATATGTACTTTGTTTTGTGTTATTCGTGTTGTGTTCTTGTGAAATGGTATGAACCAAAGCCAGGAAATAAAGAAAAAAAAGCTAGTGTGGCGGAGTGGTTAGCATGCTCGTTTTGCACTCCGGAGGCCCGCGTTCGATTCCTCAGGTCGTCGATTTTTCCTACTCATTTTTATTGATGCTTTTGGGATTTTTCGCTCACGGCTAATGCCAGACGACGCGGGACGGCGGCCGCCGACGACGACACCGAGTTTCCAGCGACACGGGACCCTTAACGCTATCGCGTTAAAACGATTCGAAGGTTGGTAGCTTAAAAGCAGAAAAATGACAATGTTAGTAATGTAGATGCAAAATTCAATGAATAGAATGATGGTACAGTTAACCAATCTAAAACAATATTTAAGATATAGGGGGGGAAATGAGCATGATAGCAACTGCTACCACCCCGTTTCAAAAGGGGACGCTCCTATTCGCCGCGAGATCGACCTAGAGGTGGCGCCACCGTCACTCCGGTAGTGTGGATCGGTAGCCGGCGGCGCTCGCAGAAACGCACGCTGCGTAGGTCTGCTTCCGAGTTTAAGGCGGGTTTTTTGGCGATGAAAACGTGTCTTCTGCAGTATTTCTGCAATATGGCGCAAAAAAAATCCAAGGATTTCGCCAATGCAGCAGAAGAAGAGCGGATTTTGGAAAAACAAAGCACGCAACCACCAGTCTTCTAGATTTACTTTGCACATTTCTTGCGCTGTACCGCGCTCACGCGCCTAATGCTTGGGCCTGCCTGATGACAGCTTTGTTTTTCTTATCGACTTTTAACCAGTTTGCGCGTGTCTCGTGCGAGTGATACCGGCGAATTTAGTGCCAAGCCCACGCAGATACAAGGTTCGTGCTCTGACCTGCAGTAATTTAGATTTTATCGAGAAAGCCTGGTTCATTATATCGTACTTGACTCGAGGATTAAGCAGGTTAAATGTAGCATTGGTAGCACACTGCATGGCGAGTTGCTTTAGTGCACATCAACTCTGGCCCAGACAACCACGCACAAGTATTCCCCAAAAATGAGATCACGCCAACACTGTTCTGGAAACCTCGCCACACAGGAAAGCTGATTGTACGCGTGTACAGCGCTTAGTGGATTGAATTTGCCGAGATGCTTTTTGTGGCCACTGTCATAGAATGTGATAGTGTATTAATGCATGCGCCACTAACCGTAAATAATTTCCTGATATCGAGGAAAGTGTAAGGGATTTCTGATGTGTGTGATGTTAATATATAACGGTAAATTAGTAGTGTAATTATTTTGTATTACAATGCGAATAAATTTCACCGTGTGAGATAACTTTTACACACTTCACAGAATTTACAATAATCAGCGATTAATTTTCAGTACCGTTAAAGTGCAAGCTACGAATTACTCGCTATGAAGACATCGTTATAAACTGCACATGGGCACTGTCATGTTCTGGGAAGCAATTTTACAGGCAGAAAATTTCTTTATCACTAATTATTTAGCAGTGACTATAAATCTTATGCGAAGTAAAATATTAGGGTTGCTTCCAAAACAGATGCCGGATATAAAACTATTCCGAAAGAAATGGAGGTCATCTTATCATGCGACTATAAAAATGTATTTATTCACAAACTAAACACTGATATTTAAGCCCGCATGGGGCTGTTTTACTCTCCTTGTCAGAAATGAGGTTTGTCGAAAGACAGCACTTGGACGAAAAGGGATTATAATAATTAAAATAGGCTACCAGTAAAGTACATTAATCTAGGTGTATTATGTAATATTTAGGGTAACAATTAGGTGCAGGGAATGTTTCTCAAACATTCGAGCATTTATCTAAAGCAAAATGTGCTCACTAAAACTTTTACGGATGCACAGAAGCCTTCAACAACAAAAAAATAAAGAAGAAAAGAAATGTATATTGGCCCGGGCTTAACGCATGAAAGCGGCATCGGCTGTGACGGATGATTGCAGAAGCTGGTTTTGGTGTCGTTATTTTTTTCTTTTTCATTATTAACACCACATTTACCACGTGGCATTGTTTATTGTGCAGTCAAATCCCACAGCAGAGGACGCCTTTCGAAACGGTTGTGATTGAACCCCCCGTTCTCGAAATCAGCAGTTGAGCGCCTTTACCATTGAGACACCGCGACAGAGGTGTAAAAGCAAAAAAAAAATACAAAACAGAAAGAAAGTACTCACACAACTCTATCGTGCATACAGACGGCACAGTAGGCATAGAGTGGTCTGTTCAAACTGCCTTCTGCTATATGAAGCAGTCTGCGGTGGCATATGTTTTAGTAGCTGCGGTATTCCAAACAGAAACGGGAATATGCGTTTTCTGAGCGTTTGCATTAACTTTTATTGACGGCAACGACCTGTTTTGCTTTGACACGGCGGCAAAGACAGTACCACTTCGTTTGAGACATTGCATGTCAAAGGATCTCAAGCGCCGAAGACCGCGATGGATGATGTCCTTATATCCAAGTGTGACATGCTCGATACGGACAAGTATATATATTTTTAATGAAGCGTAGGGTTATAGACTGTTCATATTTATTTTGCAAGAGGCATATAGGTGAGCAAAAGCTCACAGGAACTGCGAAACAAACAAAAACACTCCTGTACACGCCGCATGCGCGCGCGTAAATCACTGCGGGCTGGCACGCGACGCGAAAACGCATCCACACTGAGTTCGTTTCGCCGCTGAGCCGCAAGGTGGCGACTCTGCTCGATCTCGAGGCCAATATTCCATCCATCTATACCGTTGAGAGAATGGAATCACGCGTCTGGAAATAAAAGCGATGATCATATCTTAGGTTGGCATAAAGGACATCTGCATCACGTTTTGAAAATTCTGCGGTATTCAAAAACTGAAATCTGTGTGGACTGTATGCAATAGTTACGAAGTGGTTTTGCGCTACGAATAAAACTGATGACATAATCGACAAATAAATTTGAGCTTCTACTCACGGCGCTGAGGACTGCGGAGAAGCTCGTTCACAACGACACGGACAGAAATATTTCTTATTTCTTATTTTCGTTGCTGTCGCCCACATTCTACTGCGCCGTTTCTGGTCCCGTCAAACAGTGTTTCTGTGCCTTTGCTTACGGTAGCCTTGTTTTTAGTCATTCAAGCAAAGTGCTTCTATGCGGGAAAGATACCGGTACTGTTCATGACGTCATCACGTGCCCATAAGCTTCGCTGTTTACTGCGGAGAAGTCTGATAGCCGGCGCGGGTTTAATCGCTATTCCATTATTGTATGAAATGCCAGCGCCAATGTATTTTTCATGTTTAATCTGAAAGCTGCAATCATTCGATTCCTCGAATGGGCTAGGCTGCAGCGGCAGTGGCACGATGGTCAATCGTTGCGTGTTCGTCATGCAGTTCCTCGGCTGCCTTGCTGATTCCAACGTCTGCAGCATCACATGACCTGAACTATATTCGACCGACTTCGCTTGTTCACATCTGGTCGGGCATGAGTGCCCTATTGCTCCCAATTGCGATAGCATCGGCGTGTCCTTCTGCAAGCTCCTGTACGTAAGTCATCCTTGCGGCTTCTCTTCTGATCAACCAACCATCGACAGCTGCCGGTCCGTGACGTCAACCACCGAGAGTATAAACATCCCGCCCATCGATCACCTATTCAGTCATAGAGAAACAAGGGCGTAAAGAGCGGACACTCGAGCTGTTTCGTGGCCAAGCAAATAAGAGTCTGACCACCCGCCAGACGGCGTAGTGACGTTTGCTTACACATTACCTCAAAGGTAGTTATCTGGCGTTCACCAGGTTGAATCTAAGAGGCCCGGTTTCGTATCAACGTTGATACGGCGCTGGTCATGAGGCGCTGAGTACGCCCACCTCACCGCGCTTTCCAACGCGTCGCCTCGTTTTTCTGGTAACCTGTTTTCTTTTGTCTCTAAAATAAATTTTGGTGTTTCTTGAGCTAAGGACGCTTTTAGCAAGTCGGTAACGGATTTCGCGCGTGAGCAATAGAATATGATCCGTGATGCACCCGTACTGTGCAGCCACTGTTTGTTTTTGGTTCATGTTTTTTCTGAAGAACATGTGCATTGTGTCCAATGCATAATTTTATAAAAGTGACCCGAAGCCTATTGTATAAAACATAGCATTTATCGGTGACTCACGCCTAACTTTCATTTAGCACAACAGTGCATTGCGCATTTGGAATCGTTTTGTGAATTCTGTCTACCGTACCGTATATGTAAAGCGCCGATTTGTAAGCACTATTTTTACATGCCGCGTTCCTTGCCATTCAGTTGACGCGGATTAATCCAGCTGCTCGGGATGAACTCGCAGCGGGGCGTAAGGGGTAGCGATTCACGCAGGCAACGACCAACTTCTTCGTCCTCGAGCGCGCCAGCACGCTATGCATGACAGTGGCTATGAAGACGAACATTACCACACTACATTTTCCCGCCGGGTAGAGAAGGAGCCATCCTGGCGACTTATGGAGCCTAAAGAACCGACGGATCGTAGTATGGCTTGATTCGATTCACATGAACTATTTCGCGTCCACGGCGACGCAAGTGCGCAGAGGGCGTAACAGGCTCAACTACGTAGTTGAGAGGAGATGTTTGTTGGAGAACTCGGTATGGACCGTGATATCGAGCAAGAAGCTTCTTTGAAAGGCCTGTGGTTGTGGCAGGGAGCCAGAGCCACACGAGGCAGTTAGGTGCATATGTAGAAGGCTCGCCGGTGTCGCGGTGGTGTTTTTGTTGCCATTGGTTTTCCGCTGTAAGCGAACGGGCGAGCTTACGGCATTCTTCTGCGTACTGGGCGGCGTCCGAGAGTGACGTCGATTCAGAGACATCAGGGCGGTAGGGAAAGAGCGCGTCCATGGTACAGGTTGGCTCGCGCCCGTAAAGAAGAAAGAAGAGAGAGAATCCAGTGGTGGTCTGTATCGCAGTTTTGTACGCGTAGGTTACACAGCGAAGAACCTGGTCCCAGTTGGAATGAGCGTCGTTGACGTACACGGCCAGCATGTCACTCGGAGTACGGTTGAAGCGCTCAGTCAGGCCATTCGTCTGAGGCTAGTAAGAAGTTGCGGTGCGGTGAATGATGCGGCATTCTTTCAGTAGGGCCTCAACAGCTTCGGACAAGAAAACGCGTCCGCGGTCACTGAGCAGTTCCTTCGGAGCCCCGTTGCGAAGAATCAAATTGTTGAGAAGGAACAAAGCAATGTCTTTTGCGGAGGCAGACGGTAACGGTGATGTTTCAGTGTAGCGTGTAAAATGGTCTACTGCCACGATAATCCACCGGTTTCCAGCAGGAGTAGTAGGAAGAGGGCCATAGAGATCTATGCCAACGCGGTCAAACGGACGAGCAGGGCAGGCTAACGGCTGCAACGAAACAGGGGCTTCTGAGAAGTTTTTCGGCGTTGACAAGATTCGCAAGCGAGCACGAAATGTCGTACAAAGCGGTACATTCCACGCCAGTAAAATCGCAGACGTAGGCGCGTGTAGGCTTTCAATATGCCACCGTGAGCACATTGTGGGTCACCATGGTACGCAGCACAAATGTCGGCACGGAGATGACGCGGGATGACTGGAACCCACTTCCGTCCATCAAACAAATAATTGCGGCGATAGAGAAGACCGTCACGAATGGAGAAGGGGTGGGCTTGGCGGACTAGCGCTTTGGATGAATGACCGGAAGTAGGACTTGATAGGAAATCGAAAAGTGCATTGATTCAGGGGTCATTCCGCTGCTCGGTAACCATGTCGATAGTCGCAAGAGTCGACAAATCGTAGGCACAGACGTGGTCAGACGAAATATCTCTAGGCAACGGCGAGCGGGAAAGAGCATCCGCGTCCGTATGCTTCAGGCCTGATCGATAAATGACATGAATGTCAAACTCCTGGAGACGGAGAGCCCAGCGAACAAGGCGACCGGATGGGTCTTTCATAGAGGCAAGCCAGCACAAAGCGTGGTGATCGGTCACAACGTAAAATGGTCGCCATATACATAGGGACGAAATTTTCCGATGGCCCAAATAATGGCCAAACATTCCCTTTCTGTGACTGAATAATTAGATTATGCTTTCGTCAATGTTCGGCTGGCGTATGCCACAACATACCCGCTGTAACGAGGCTTGCGTGGGGTAAGGACGGCACCAAGCCCAATACCGCTGGCGTCAGTGCGGATCTCCGTAGGCGCAGTCGGATCAAAGTGGCGTAGAATGGGAGGCGAAACCAAAAGGCGGCGTAAAGTGTCGAAGGCTTTATCGCAGGCTGGAGTCCAGGCCTGAAGCCCAGCATTCAACTGAAGCCCAGCATTGGCGAGACACGTGAGGACATGCTTTAGACTGAGAAGGTGAGAAGAAAAGAAGGTGAGAAGAAAAGACGATGTCATCCAGGTAACAAAGACAGGTCTGCCACTTGAGTCCACGAAGAACAGTGTCCATCAGGCGCTCGAAAGTAGCTGGGGCATTTCAGAGGCCAAAGGGCATAACATTGAACTCGTATAAGCCGTCCGGTGTTACAAAGGCAGTTTTCGAGCGGTCATCATCATCCACTGGTACCTGCCAGTAGCCAGAACGCAAATCCAAAGAGGAAAAATACTCGGCTATCTGCAAACAGTCCAAGGCGTCGTCGATTCGCGGCAGAGGATAGACATCTTTGCGCCTGATTTTGTTAAGCCTATGGTAATCGACGCAAAACCGGATGGAACCATCTTTCTTGGTGACCAAAACAACCACAGAAGCCCATGGACTGTTAGATGGCTGTATGACGCCCCGGCGAAGAAGCATGTCGTCCACGTTGTCAGCAATGACTTGGCGCTCAGAGGCCGACACGCGATAAGGACGCTGTCGTAAAGGTGCGTTTGTACCAGTGTCGATTGTGTGCGTAACAACAGATGTGAGACCCAGAGCAGTGTGAGGAAGGTCGAAGGCAGAAGTGAAGTTCTGTAGAAGAGCAGCGAGTTGATCGCGTTGTGCGGGTGGAAGATCTGCGTCAATAGCTTGTTGAAGAACATCGGGTGGTGTCGAAGTGGTCGCTATATCGCAATTGGAGCTGAGAACATTAACGTCTAATGAAGTAGGCGTGGCAGGAAGAGTATTTACAAGCGCGGGATCAAGTTCTTCAATACGACCGAGATACTCGCCGCGTAGCAGGACGGACGGGCACGAAAATGGATTTGAGACGTGCATTGCACTAAGGCCATCTTCGAACTTGAGAACCGCAAATGGAAGCAGAAGGCAGGGATGGCGTGAAGCGGCGTCGGAAGGTGTGAAGAAGACAGTTGAAGCAGTAGCGCTTTCACAGGAGAGTGGAACGAGGGCAGCAGAAAAGGGAGGAATGTCTGTGTCATCGGCGACAAGGAGTTTTGCAGAGCGGGTAGAGACGTCACACAAGACGGTATCACAAAGATGTAAAAAGGAAACTTCCGCGCGATCGCAGTCAATAACGGCACGATGACTGGAAAGGAAATCGTAGCCCAGGCTGATGTCGTGTGAGCAGTGAGACAGTACAATAAACTCGATGGTGTATAAGGCGTCTTCGATGAGAACACGGGCCGTGCACGCCGCTGAGGGATGAATGCGCTGTGCTTAGGCGGTGCGAAGCGAAAAGTCGGAAAGCGCGGTGGTCACCTTACGAAGACGACGCAAAGAGCTTCACTGATGACGGATACGGCAGCACCCGTGTCGACAAGAGCGAGAACTGCGACGCCGTCGACAAACACTTGTATTACGTTAGCGGGAGAACACGGAGGACTTGAAGGGTTCGAACAAAGCGCAGGTCTTGCCCCGGGAACTGCGACTGTTAGTTTCCCTGAACAGCACCGGTAGAACGTCGGGGAAGAGGGGACGGGGAACGGCGACGAGGGGACGATGATCGGCGAATTGTATACGTTTGATTGTTACGAAATAGAAAGTCGAACCGGGCGGAGTTCTTGGCGAGGGCTGGTCTGTATCGTAGGAGTAGTTCCAGAGGTCAGGTCGAGAAGGTAGAAGGCGTTGGCGGCAAAGGCATGCGACATGGCCCGGCAGCCTGCAAGAGTAGCAGATTGGCCGGTTGTCCGCGGTACGGCAAGGGTTCGTGTGGCGTTGGCGTACCCTTGGAATAGGGGCACGGAGTGCAGACCCAGGCAAAGGCGAAGGAAGGTGAAGGAGCGGCCTGGTAGGAAAGAGATGCTGATGGCATTAGCGGCCTGGCCGCAACTTGGGCGTAAGTCAGTGGTGCCGTTACTTGCGCCGGCACGGGGCTGGGCGGTAGCACAGGGCTGGGCGGGAGCATGGAGCTGGGCGGAAGGACATCAGCGATGTGATCTTGCACAGCACACCGTATGGTAGGGGCCAAAGACGGAGCCATGTCATGAGCAAAGCGGCCAGTATCCTGTAACTGAGGGGCCAGTGATAGCTGGCGGGCAACCTCTTCTCGAACGAAGGCTTTGATTTGTTGAAGCAAAGGGCTGTCCTCTGATGGGGTAGAACCGCCCAGCGCCAGTGTAGAGATGGCGTCGTCTGTAACACCGGACCGCCGGCTAGAAGCGCGCTTCTTACGAAGCACGTCGTAGCTCTGGCAAAGTTTGATAAGGTCACTGACCGTAGCAGGATTTTTCACCCAGAGCATCTGGCACGCGTCGTCAGAGATGCCTTTCATGATGTTTTCGATCTTATCCGCTTCGGACATTAGCGGATCGACACGCTTGCACAGGTCCACGATGTCTTCTATATAACTGGTGAACGACTCTTCGGCATGCTGAGTGCGCTCACGCAAGCGTTGTTCTGCCCGGAGCTTGCGAACTGCAGGGCGGCCGAACACTTCCGCAAAATTCTTTTTAAATGCAGACCAAGATGGGAGGTCTGCCTCCCGGTTGCGAAACCAGAGGTTCATACGTCAGTCAGATAGAAGATTACGTTACTTAGCTTGGTAGCGTCGTCCCATCTGTTGTAACTACTGACGCGCTCATATCCCGACAACCAGTCGTCGACGTCTTGGTCGGCTGTGTCCCTGAAAAGGCACTGATCACGCTGCCGTAGAGCTCCAGAACACAGCACGGTGGTTGGGAGGGGCGACGATGTCGAGGCAGTGTCGTCTGGCATGCTGGAAGCAGGGGGTAATGTGCGGCTTCTTAGTTCCAGGGTGGACGGGAACATACCCAGAAGCACCTGCACCAAATGTAGGGGTGTGTTTATTCAGTTGACGCAGATGGATCCAGCTGCTCGGGATGAACTCGCAGCGGGGCGTAAGGCGTAGCGATTGTTGTTGTTGTTGTTGTTGTTGTTCTCCTCTAATGTGATGGCACATACCCACACAGGGGGATCGGCCAAGAATTGGGGTGCAGAGATATTAGATTTTGAGATGTATAACTACATCGCAAAGTTAAAAAAGTGCTAGGGAATAGAGAAGGAAATGTAAATATGAAAAACCAAAATATAAAAGAGTAAATACTAACGCACGCAGTAGGAGAATAGTAAGATTTGTATGTACAGATTAAACCTTCAAAGCATATTAGCAAAGACGTTTTGTTTCTATTAAGAAGTTTTGAATGACGTTAAAAATATGCCTGTGGCTGTACCCAAGCATGGTGGCACCGAACGATAATAAAATTTCGCTGCTCAAATTAAGACCCAGCTGTTGTAACGGCTTCTCTAAATACCGTTTTCTCATCATGGTAAAACGGCGGCGATTCACACAGACAACGACCACCTTCTTCGTCCTGGAGCGCGCCAGCAGGCGGTGCATGACAGTGGCTATGAAGACGAAGATTACCACACTACACCATGATTAAAACATTCTCGTTGTTGTCGGAAAAGTGCTACTGCCTGTTTGTGGCCTGCATTTTTGAGCACATCTACTGCTATTAGTCCCGTACTGTAGTCTCCCTGCAACACATTTGTCACACGGACAGCGTGCAGTTTTGGTAGCGGTCATACTATTGTAATGCTTTTATGTATTCAACGTACTGTGTTTAAATTTGTGAACAGCCTATTTGTTGCTGAAGGCTGATGTTGTATAAAAAATTCAATCATGACAGTGCACAGAGAGATTACCAGCCCTGTAGTTGCCTACATTCCTCCTGCGCTCCAATAATCTCTCACTGACACGTCGGCCAGTTTGGCCTATGTACCTCGAGCAGCGTGACAAGGGAATTTCATGCATCTCCCCGGAAGAAAAAGCTACAAAGGGGTCCCGTTGTTCGATTGTGCACTACTGTTTAGGCTTTTGAAAAGGGTTGGTCATTTTGACTAATTTTCCCATCTTATCGGGCGCCGATAGCAGCCCTCTGACGTGGCTGCGTTTCGCAATCTTATTTAGGCGATGCGAGGTGTTATGCAAGTAGGGATTTACCGCTGTTCTTTTCGCGTTTCCTTCGCTCAGTCTGTATATTTTCTTTGTTTTGTGTTCAGATACATATACAATGAGGCTGGTCGAAAACCCCGCTGACAAGAGACGCGTTACTTGCCTTTAAAAACCATGGGTCATTGAATGGCAACACAATTTTTTCAGGGCATCATTTAGGCACTGCTTGGCTATTGCTCTCTTAAAGAGATTGAAGTGTGATGAGTGGAACGATAGGAGTTGTAGTGTTGTCAACATCTTTCTCGTCCTTGTTCATATGCACTAGTACGTGTCTGCAATGCACCACATTGCCCAACAATCTGTGCTCTTAAGTATAAAATAAGCCTTCTCCCTCATTTCGTTATAGTGCGGTCGATTGTGATGATAATGAAGGTGATGAAGCAGCACGAAAATCAATAAAGCGTGGACTTTCCTGGCGCAACATGTATTATATCTAGGCTGTAACGGCCAGCTGCAGTACAGCTTAGCCGCTTCGTTTGAGCGAGATTCTTCTCTTCAGCAATCTGAGAAGTAGGTTCTAGCTGTTGCGTACGTATAGCTCTTT
This sequence comes from Amblyomma maculatum, assembly GCA_023969395.1. Lineage (NCBI taxonomy): Eukaryota > Metazoa > Arthropoda > Arachnida > Ixodida > Ixodidae > Amblyomma > Amblyomma maculatum. Next base: position 14,574 of record JAJIZL010051207.1, read on the forward strand.
GAAGTGTTTATGTTGCACCACACCTTGAAATGCGGCGCTGCGCAGTTACGCGGCTCTTGTGGGGATGCGGAAATTATATCCATTCATATTGCGACAGTCGAAAAGAGCTGTAATAAGCTGCGGAACTTCCTTCTTCACAGTACCTCCTGAAGATTGGTCACTCTGCTAATAGAATTTAGGCGTGCCTAAGGATTCAGACCCTACTTTACTGACCATGTTGCACCCTTCCCGTGTACTCTCGATGCGGCCTAGAATTCGCAATGTAGATTGGCGTCGAAAAAGTTGGAAGCACATGTCTAGTTTGTATAGTTCTTGTACTGCGTCCGTTTGCTATGTGGTTCATTACGATTTACGACGCATTGAGTCTTCTCCGGTGATACGCACTTACCACCCGCGATTTAGAAATATTGATGAAATCTCAGCCTAGTGAGAACGTATGTACGTAGTTACCTAGAGAGCCTGTTGTTTCTCAGATTGATACGTCTGCATGAAAGCCGTAATAACAGGAAGGAAGAGCAGCCAGGAACCATGAAACTTAGACCATTACAATATTAATTATTGTGGGCAAAAGGACCGCGCTCTGCGGGAAGGCGCTATTATTAGACAGTGGATCGCTGATGCGCTCACCCATTTTGAATTGGTACGTTCAGTGGTAGAGAAAGTTCAACGTGAGTACCTGTCAAAGCGCCCCCACTAGCATTACTCTCTCCATGATGACTGTATGTGGCCCGGAGTTATATGCATTGCGGACATCTAGGGCAATCACTGTCTTCGCTAGCACTGATGAGAGCGAGCCAACAAACTCATGCCGCAGCATGAGAAGCAAGTCCAGAATATAAAATTCGGCAAAATCCGCTTTGTTGATGATGTAAAATACCGTCAAAAGCCGAAAAAGGCTCTGCAGGACGTTGTGTTCTATAATCTTCCAGAAGATGCTAGTGAGTGCCATTACCACTAATTGTCAACTTCCTTTGGTAGCCTCCCCAACGTATGAATCGATGTAATAAGCAGTTCACCCCAGGTACTTGGAAGTCTATCTGCCGTCCAAATGTCGTTTATTGAGGCGACGAGCAGCTGAATAAAATACAATCCAGTTCGAGATCCGTCAGTTGTTCCAGGCCTTAAGGCGTTGCTTTCGCCGATTTAACAGTTGCAGCCCAAATTCCTTGCAGGAGAAAAGAGTTTCAGGAAGGATAGCAGAGCCTCGTTTCTTTCCGGCCACAGTTAAACCAAAATCGCGGTGGGAGATGTAACCAGCAGCCATTCGTAATATGTATGTGCAGTTTTCTTTGCCTTCGTAGCTGTTGCGCGTGGATGTTCCAACCGTCAGCGTTCTGTGTCTTCTTTCCGCAACCTATGAGCAATCCCTGTGGGACGACGCGAGGAACTCAAGCTTCATGTACGCTGCTTCAGGGCGGAGCTTCAAACCCTTCCTGAGTCTTGACTCAACTTCATACAAAGTTGACGACTGGACGAGTTAGTAACGGTAAATTTTAAGCCAGTCAAAGTACGAGACATAGGGAAGACGAGGACAAGGCAAGGCTGGTCTAACAACTGAATGTTTATTGAAGGAAAGAAAACAACGAAGTCTCGTTCTGAAAAGCTCGCGCACAACCAGCAGAGACCAGCACCATACCGCGCTGTGGGCGCCTTTGGAAGGCTATTTCGCGTCTTGCTCCAGATAAGTTCGGTGGTTGCTTCAGTAAGTTCAGATGACATTATCGGGACAGGCTGAAGCAAGCACAGAGCTTCTTTGGAGCAAGAGATGAAAGAGCCTTCCAAAAGCACCCACAGAGCTTGCTTTAGCAAGTCTACATGACGTCATCTGGGAGGGAATCGCTGCGTACGCTCGAAAGGTGTCGCCCTAATCGCTTTCCGTCGGTGGTCGGAAGAACGTTTTGATTCATGTGTAAATTACAGATTCCACTAAGAGCTTTTATATTTGACTCAAAAATACACACCATTTCTACAGATCACTTACATTAGAGTGTTACCATTGATATTGTTTCAGTGTCTTTACAGGCTAAAAAAGGGAAGGCTTGCTTTCTTACAATTTTTTTCGCTTTCTAACCTTCGCTTTCTAAGCAAAAAGGACGCTAAGTTTGGATGTGTCGGGAAGCTACCGGAAAGTGCGATGTTGCAAGGACATATATCACATAGCATTATGGAATGTAAGATCTATGACGCAAGGTAAACTGGATGTCGTCAAGCGAGAAATGGGCAGATTGAACATTGATATCTTGGGTATCAGCGAGCTCAAGGGGACCGGAATGGGAGAATTTAACTCCGGCGACCATTATGTCTTTAATTGTGGGCACGAATCCAAGAAAAGAAATGGGGTCGCTCTCATAGTAAACAGAAGAATGGGCAAAGCAGTGCTAGGGTACAACCCCAAAAACGACCAAATGATTTAACTTCGAATCCAAGGTGACCCTTTCAACATAACAGTTATCCAAGTCTATGCACCGACCACTACTGCTGAAGAAGCTGACGTTGAGAGATTTTATGCGGACCTACAATGCCTTTTAGACCACACCCCATCAGACATCGTTTTTCTCATAGGAGACTGGAATGCTAAGGTCGGGAGTGAAGAAATATCCGGAATTACAGGCAAGTTCGCTCTTCGCGAGCCAAATAAAGCTGGGCAGAGGCTAGTAGAGTTTTGTCAAGAAAACAACCTGACCATAGCGAATACTCATTCTCAACTGCACAAGAGGCGCCTGTACACATGGACTTCACCGGACGGTCTGTACAGGAATCAGATCGATTATATTATTTGCCGCCAGAGATGGAGAAGCGCTATAAAAGCAGTAAAAACAAGGCCTGGGGCCGATTGTGGCACCGATCATCAGCTTCTTGTTGCCAAAATTAAGCTTCGATTGAGGACAACGCAGAAAACTGGAAGGACTTTCAGGTATGATCTGGATCAAATTCCATTACAATATGCTGTGAAAGTAAGGAATCGACTTCAAGAGTTAGATCTAGAAGACAGAGAGCCCGAAGAGATGTGGACTGATGTTCGTGATATAATACGAGACGTTGCTACTAAGGTAGTTCCAAAGCAAAAGAAATGCAAGAAAGCAAACTGGTTATCTGAAGACGCTGAGGAAATGAGGATGGCAAAAGTTATGGGGGAAAAAGAAAGATACAAGGTTCTCAAAGCGGATTTTCAGAAAATAGCAAGGAGAGATAAAAATGCCTTCCTGAACATACAGTGCCAAGCAGTTGAAGACCACGGCCAATTAAGGAACACAAGAGCTCTGTATAAGACAATCAAAGCTATCAAAGAAAACTTCTGTGCTAAGCTGGGCGTGATAAAGGACAAACGAGGCAAGGACCTCACTGAAGCCTCAGAGATAAAGAAGAGGTGACAGGAAACCAGAGAAGAACTGTACAAGAAGGACCCGAATGTGCAAACCCAACATAAGACGGTTGTGATTACTGATCTCGAGTAGTGCATCCTGAAGAGTGAAGTTGAATGGGCCTTAGCCAGCCTTGCTAAGAACAAAGCTAGCGGAATTGATGGCATTCCAGCTGAGTTGCTTCAAAACCTCAACCCTGACGCTGTTAACATTCTGCACACATTATGTCAGAAGATTGGGACAACCCTGCACTGGCCACAGGATTGGAGGAGGTCAGTTTACATCCCCATTCCAAAGAAAGGCAGTGCCAAAGATTGTTCCAACTACCGCACGATCGCGCTTATTTCGCATGCTAGCAAGGTGATGTTGAAAACCCTCCAAGGGTGGCTGCAGCAATATGTGGATCGGGAACTTCCGGACGTGCAAGCTGGGTTTCGCAAGGGCAGAGGAACTAGAGACCAAATTGCCAACCTTCGCTGGATCATGTAAGAAGCAAGAGAGTTCCAGAAACCCATCTAATTCTGCTTTATTTATTATGCGAAAGCGTTTGACTGCGTAGATCACAGCAGATTGTGGCAAGCTCTCCAAGAGATGGGAGTTCCAATTCACCTCATCTATCTCCTCAGGAACGTGTATGAAGGGTAAGAGGCCACAGTCAGAACTGGGCATGGTCTTACTGATTGGTTTCCGATCGAGAAAGGAGTGAGGCAAGGCTGAATACTGTCGCCCTGCCTATTTAACCTATATGCAGAGTGCATCATGAGGAAGGCCGGTCTGGACGAGTCTTCAGCTGGAGTGAAGATTGCTGGAAAACGTATCAACAACCTTAGATATGCGGATGATACCACTTTATTGGCAGAGAGTGAAGTGGAACTCAAGAGACTTCTGATGCGCGTACAAGAAGAGAGTGAGACGTTTGGGCTTAAACTGAACATTAAAAAGACAAAGATCATGGCGTCTTGCCCTATCACGTCCTGGAGCATCAATGGACAAGAAGTGGAAGCTGTGACAGATTTTCTGTTCTTGGGCTCCAAGATTACCTCGGAAGGAGACTGCAGCCATGAAATTAGGAGAAGCCTGCTTCTGGGAAAGAGAGCAATGGTTAGCCTTGACCGCCTAGTAAAAAGCAGAGACATTAGTCTGCCAACCAAGGTCCGTATAACTCGTGCTATGGTCTTTCCAGTTGTAATGTATGGATGCGAGAGTTGGACTGTGACAAAAGGCTGACCGCCGAAGAATTGACGCGTTTGAATTGTGGTGCTGGCGGAGACTCTTGAGAGTTCCTTGGACTGCCAGAAGATCAAATCAGTCGATATTGTCGACCATAAACCCTGACTGCTCATTGGAGGGTCAAATTCTAAAGTTAAAGCTCAGCTACTTTGGTCATCTGATGAGAAAAGGGGAGTCGCTGGAGAAAGATTTGATGTTGGGAAAGGTTGAGGGTCGCCGGAGAAAGGGTAGGCAGCGAACGCGATGGTTAGATGGCATCCTCGAGGCACTGCAGATGAAGTTATGTGATATTAGGAAGATAGTGAGAGACCTGAAGGCGTGGCGTGACATGGTCCATAGAGTCACGAAGAGAACGACTCAACTGAACCAACCACCAACCACTTTGTGTCAAATAAAGATTCTTGGTAATCCGTGTGCAAAGTTGTCACCGGTGTCTTGAACGAAGTGAACCTTATCCCAAATTCCAGTGTGCCATCTATAGCGCTTTACCACGTAGAGGCATATGTAAAGGGCTGTTGCCACTGCTAAGGAGAGGAGTGTCCACCGGATAACCTGTGCCACAGGGCTAGTGTTACTAGTGAAGGCAAGGCAGCTGACACCTGCAAGTAGCAACAAAATAAAATTTGGTGTAGATTATTGCGCTGCCCCCTCCCTTTGCTTTTCGCCTTTATTGAAAAGCAGCCGACAGGCGTTGATATACATCCTGCAATGATAGAGGCGACGACATTCCTAAGTTCTAAGATAATTAGCAGCCGAAATCCGTCTTGTCGCTATTAAAAAGCTGCTGAAATGGCCATTGCACTAGTTCTCCCAGACGCCTACACAAAAACGGTCATAAGCGATTCCGAACGCGCAGTCATAAACTTTTCGAATAGCACTACCTCTATGTCCACAGCACGCGTCTTGTGTGGCCTCACACTCGAATATGCAGGTGGCCGGTAGGGATTTCTACCTATGCAGGGGGCTTTGGAACCAAAGTGGTCGACAGTCAAGTCCGAGGTCAATGCAGCCGGCAAGGAGAACCAACAAAACCAGTCTTTCCTGATGAGCCTCCAATCTCGTACACTGAATTCAGTACCCTGCACCGCTAGTTTAAGTTTATCGTCAAGTAGTCGAGCAGTCGTGACGACGCTGAAGGCAGCAAAATAAAGAGACTGGTGTCGTACCTAAATTAACTCTTTATTGGGGTGACTTCTGCCCGAAAAAGAACTATAACCAACTCAGCGGTGGCGATAGCAGTAAAAGCGTGCTCATCGGTCGTCGAAGTACGAACGCCCGTTGAAATCGGCAGTGCCCTATTTAAAGTCGCAACATCTGGATGAACCGGCGAAGATATACTGGGAAACGTCCAGAATAATACAGAAATGGTTGTGCTTGACAGCGACCATTCCAGACTAATCTCGGCGGATCCACGCATAATGACAGCGATAAAGTCGCGTTCATGATACAAAACATGAAGAAAGAGACAACATCGGTCCGTGCGCCACAATAACAGTGACAATGCTGCATACCGGCCGCTATTGAAAACCAACAAAAATTTGAATGGTTCGCAGCAATATATGACTTGACCTACAAGCCGACCTTGATAGAGCGCATGCCATAACTCTACGGCGATTGCATCCTACACTGTGCAAAGATGCTTCCTATTTTTTTCTACATTTCACCATACACTGCATACTTCATTAAACACTTCGTTTATATTGTAATCGCCGTGAATTTGTACCAGATCCTTTCATGCCTGATGCCTTGTGTTTGTACCCTAGTTTGTGGCCAATGCCGTGTTTAGGGGCCGTGAACCACGCCGTTCACGGTCCTCGGCATCTGTAATGTTGATTTTGGAATAAATGATATGATTTGAAATGATATGATATGGTATGCTTCACGTACCTAGAACCTAAATTTCAAAAGAGGACACCACAGCTCGGTAAAAGTAACCATATATTGTCTTCCACCGTGTGGAACTCTGCTTAACCAGTTTATTAAGAAATAGTAATTATAAAACTTTACTACTTAGTTCAGATCCAGGGGGATTATTAAATTATAGACGGCGTTCGGGACAACGTATTTATTTTTCCTAACACGTATACTTCTCTTTTTCCTCGATATTAAAAGAAAGCTTGAAAAATATGCGATATTCAACTTGAATCCCCTAATGCATTACCATAACACAGAGCCCCCAACCTGGTCCTCAAGCACCGAAACGTCCGCGCTGACAGTGTCGACGTAAGCTGCATCCGATCAGTTCTACGGGCTGCATATTGATGTAAACAAAAAACCGGAGGAGTCGATGCTGGTAGTATCTCCATTCCGTGCTTCCGTTTTCTTTCTTATTTACCTGACATTCTTAGTGAGAGTAACGTCGTTGAAGACGATTAGTCAGAGAAGATAAAGCATTTGAGTCAACTTGTTCAATAAACGACTTAAGTTTGCTTTCAGAGACAGTCATAGTGGCGTATTGTAGCATATGACCATTTAAATAATCAGGTAGAGATCCTACAATTCATTACTGCTTGCACTGTAGTGACGGATAGCACATGGACAGAAACCTTTTTGCGTTTAGCAGCCTGTCATACGACA
>JAJIZL010051208.1:0-41156 GCA_023969395.1 Amblyomma maculatum
TGAGGCCTCCAGTCTAACTGTGGGTCGTATAATACACCCAAATATTTGATAAAATCCGCCTGCGGGAATAGGACAGAATGATAATACAAGGAAATGTTAACGGAGGATGTCTGTGGGAATGCTAGGACGGCACATTTGTTGACATTTAGAGTTTCCCTGGTTACTGTGCGTAAAATTCTTTTAGCGCCCGTTGTCAGCAAGCCACCGAGCAGCGCGTGGCGCGGAACCGAAGACGAAACGAAAGGAGAACATTTAGAAGAAACCTAAACAAAGTGGCGGGGTGACCGTCTGTTGCCTACGCGCCGCGCTGCCGCTAGAGTAGCGCATGCTTGAAGAAAATTAATCCCTGACACAGTGCGTCAATCTTGCTGATTCCGCGTCTTCATGTAAGCTGCCGACTGTCCCATGAAAAGATTGGATACAGGCGTATTATGCATGAGGCTAGTTGCGACAAGCACCGCCATCTTGTTATTGTTACTTGGCAACTGCAGAGCTTAAAAGTCCGTAGAAGGAATTACCCTCAATGTGTCAATCGCAATCACCAGCTAATTAGGCCCTCTATGGCGTGTACGGACCGCGTACTGGCCATTATGTTGTTTTATTTTAAAAGGTGTGGCCTTCGAAGAAGAGGATTTCTTCTGCAAGCCGGACATCTTCCTTCCTTCCGTAGAAGTCTGTAACGGTGTAGTGAACTGCGAGAGCAACGTTGACGCAAAATATGATGATGAGAGTCACGTGACTTGTGGTGAGTACGCTGAAATAAATATCTATTTTCTTTTTATACTCACGACCAGTAGCAAGATCCCTGAGAGGTTGTCTACTCCTGTGTTGTGAATTAAAAATTAAGAGGTTTATTTTCTTACCAGCAAAGTGTTCTTGGCATGTAATCACATTCTGTAAATCATCAGAATCATGCCAAAATGTTGTTTATTTCGTTATGCATACCTACTGCTAATGAGAAGAGAGGAGTCGCTGGAGAAAGATTTGACGTTGGGAAAGGTTGAGGGTCACCAGAGAAGGGGTAGGCAGCGAACGCGGTGGTTAAATGGAATCCTCGAGGCGCTGCAGATGAAGGTATGTGGTGTTAGGAAGATAGTGAGAGACCGGAAAGCGTGGCGTGATATGGTCCGTAGGGTCACGAAGGGTCGGACACGACTGAACGACTGAACTGGACTGACCTACTGCACGCATGTTTTATGCTTTGTTTATGTACCGCTCTTCCGGGCAGTGTTATGGACGTGTGTAATATTTTATTCTCTTTGAGCATTATATTTATTTACTTTATTTTGTTGCTGTTGAAAGTAAGCCCAGTCGCTCTGTGAAGATTTTAAAAGACAGCTTTGCTGAGGTACCCTTACATTGTTATGTGTATCGTGGCGGTGAAATAAATGTATTTATTATTCCGACGGGGCAAGGCCTATAGTGACTGCGTCGAGCAGGCAGCTGCATTAATCTCTCCTGTCCGTGCGTGTTCTATGTCTCTACGTCCGTTCTCTATGTCTCCATTTTACGTGCGCTGTTTTAACAAATGAATCACTATCCACTGGCCCCGTTTTCTTTTTTGTTGAACTCAATTTCCTCTCTCCCGTCGCTCCACTGCCCACCCATCCTTCCTACGATGATGTACTTCTTTTAATCGAACATAATATGATTTCCCATAGCAAGCACAAACTAATCATTTTAGGATGTTTGAATACTCAAGGCATAATCTAGAACACCTTTACTTACTCTGTCAACAATCATTATGTAGCACGTAAGTGCTACATTTTACTTGATGTTATCGCTTTGCACTCTGTGCTGCAACATAATTTATTTCAAAACTGTTGTAGCATTCTTTATATTTGCTTATCTAATACTGAAAATATTTCAGTCTCAAGCTCTGACATATCACTGATTGGCTGTGACAAATTTCATCCTCCACTTGTTATTATGACTTCTATCTCCGCCTCACCTTCGGACGCCAACGCTGCGTATCAGTTATTTCTGCAGAAGCTCACCCAGTTGTACTCGAAGCACTTCCCTTTCAAAACATTTCGGCGTTCTATAAATATTAGGAAGCCTTCGATAACCAAACAGCTGTTGCCGAAAACTTAAAGTCAAGAACGACTTATTTAGTATGTTTATAAAGACTGGGAATCCTGCATTGCTTCAAAAGTTCAAGAAATATCGAAACTGTCTAAACAAAGAAATTAGGAAAAGTAAGGCGTATTATCTAGAAAACAAGTTCAGTGCAGTTAAAGACGACAGCAAGCTTAAGTGGAGAAGTCTTAATGAAGTCCTTGGCCTGTCACCCACACCAGCGTCTATTGAAGAGCTTACCATAAACGGTGAAATAGTACACGGCACTGCTTTAGCTGATTCCTTTAACGACCATTTCACAAATCTTCCAGTGCTTTTTCCGAGACATAACAGTGACTATTCAATCAGCACGATGTCAGCTAGTAGTTTATTTCTTTCTCCTACTAACGCTAACGAAGTGTACGCGATATTTATGCACCTAAAAATTTCAAGTGCGTGTGACGCACAGGGAATTCAAATAAAACCGGTAAAGTTTGTTCTGTACATTATCTCTCCAGTTTTGGCTTACATATTTAACCTATGTATCAGCTCTGGTACCTTTCCTAAAGATACGCAATTAGCAAAAGTTAAACCCATATACAAAAAAGGTGATCGAAATAGGCTAAATAATTATCGCCCGGCTTCGATCTTACCGGTATTTTCTAAGGGACTTGAAAAGTTAATTCTTGTGCGTTTTCAATCCTACTTTGAAAAACACGCCTTCATTACTGATACTCAGTATGGATTCCGGAAATTTCGCTGCACACAACTCGCCCTCTTGGACCAGAAGGAAGACATACTAAGAAATCATGTAGAAATCATGAAATCAAAGGAAAGCATGTTACACCAGATCTGGCTCTTACCCTAAACAAAAACAACATAGAAATCGTTACCGAATTTAAACCTCTGGGAGTTGTATTTTCAGAAAATATGTCTTGGAACAAGCACGTGGATTGTGTATCGTTGAAACTTGCGTCAGTGATAGGCGTTCTTTACAAACACAGAGATTTTCTCCCAAAACACATATTGCTCCTTCTGTACAATTCCCTTTTCTTATCCCACCTAAGCTACTGCATTATAGTCTGGGGAACGACTACAAATAACAATATACAAAATCTTGCCAGGCTACACCGTAAAATATTAGAGTCATGACATACTCGCCGTATGATTCCAACACTGATGAATTTTTTTCTAAAGCTGGCATTAATACGAATAGAAGATATGTACAACTTTAATTTATGTGCAACACTGATAAAAGAACGCAAAGCCAACAGTAATATTCTAGCGAGCTTAGCAGAACTTTCCATCAAAGAAGCCTCCCGTCATGAGACGCGAAATCCGGAACACTGGAAGATCCATCCCTACCGCACACATTTCGCTATGCAAACTGTACGTTATAATATCCCTCACTTATTAAACATGTACCTAAATAATAACATTGACATCTTCGAGCTGAGCCTAAAACGCCTTAAAGATACTTTTGTGAAGAGTGCTGCGTTCTAACTTAAAATGACCCTAGCGACACAAATGACTGTTGTCAACCATTTCAATTCAATTTTAAGCTTGCCTGACCACCTGTTTGTTCAGCTATTTTTGTGTTTTTTCGAAAAACTACAATGCTCATTAAATTTTCCTTTTATATCATGTTTCTTAGTGTCATTAACTTATTTTCTGTACAATCACTTTGAGAGCTGTCATGTTACGTATAGATAAATAGAATTTTCATTTTTTTTTACTTTCCTCTGTGCCTGTGCATCGTACTTCCTGCTTTATTTTTAGCATTATTAGGAAGTGTCTTTGATATGTTGTGCCCACACTTTCGTGCTGTAGGTGAGGTTGTGGCTGTGTACTGTTGCTAGATATGCACCGTACTTCTTGCGTTATTTTTGTCATCATTAGAAAGTGTCTTTGATATGTTATGCCCACACATTTTTGTGCTGTTTATTAGGTTGCGGCTGGGTATTTTGTACAGCGTGACACGCAGCTGTTTGTAGGGGACGAGGTTCAGTCAAGCTGCGAAAAGCGGCTTTTTATCTCGTCTCCACCATGTTCAGTGGAAATAAATACATATTTATCTTTATCCTGCGGAGACTTCGCCCCGTTTTCTGTATGCATGTGACGACTATGTCAGCCTCTTTGGTTTTCTCTCTTCTGTGAACTGCTCGCTAGTAAACAAAATTAGTAATTACGACGAACAAGTCAGTCTCTCCAGTGAAATAGTTCTGAATTGTATGCGCTAGTGAATACCGCTGCATACTCCTACTCGTAACAAGTTTCCTTTCTGGTTTTTCAGGAAACTAAGAACGACGTTAAAATTTAACAATCGGGAACACCATAAAGCAAAAAGCCGTCGGCTTGATGTATGGGCATTCTTTTGGAAACGTCGTTACGAACAGTTCCATAACTCATATCTTGTAGCTTTAGAAAAACGTACCTCGAAGAGTTCAGGCTATATGTTCACAAGCGTTAAAATAAATTTGATTCTTATATTAACTTAGCTGACTCTCACGAGTCTGAGATTCGGCATTTTGCCGGCAGTTTTACCCAACACTTTTTCTCAGTGTACAAGCCTCCGCATTGCAAGCCCGTATGCGTTGCATATAGTGTGCCTAATTTCGTTATTTTCTTTGAGAAGTTAATAAGTTAGAGCTGCCGAAATAAAATATTCCACTACTGTTTTGTGCCTGTTTTAACCGCAATGTTTAGTAGATGCCTGAAAAAGTCTGCCTCCTCGCATGTGTAAAATAGCACGTGTTTTTACTGTCTTCAAATCTGGGAAATCATGAAAAAAATCTGATGTTTTCAATTATCGTCCGATTTCGCTCCGGTTTGCTACCTCTAATTGTTTTGAATTAGTTTTGCACAGCGTACTTTCCTTCCATTTCAAACATGTAATCATACCCAATCAGCATGATATCATATCGGGTCGCTCTAGACCACAACTAACCTAGTCACATTTTTTCAGGCACTCCTGTGCTTTTGTCTTACAGAGAGGTCAGGTTGACGCTGTGTGCTGTGATTTCAGCAAAGCTTACGATGTTGTTATTCACCCAATACTTCTCTCAAAGTTTCTGCCCTCTGACATCGAAGTCTCAATCGTATCCCTCTCACGAAGTTTCTCTTTGATCGCTTCCGCTTTATCAGTATCAATGGACCGGCCTCGTGTATGTGCACTGCAACCAGTGGAGTCCCTCAATGTTCTGTATTAGGCCCCCTTCTCTTCTCTGTCTTTTTTTAATGATGTTTCCCTCGTAGTCAAGAACTCTTTTCTTATTTATTCTTATGTCATGAAATTATTCAAGCTAATACATTCTTTTCGGGATTGCTTCTTGCAATTGATATCTATGCTTTCTCTAATGGCGCACGAAGAATGGGCTTACTCTCAATTCTTTCAAAACTAGGGTTGTCTCATTTATGCGTAAAGCGCACAGCCTTCTCTACCCTTAGTAGAGTGGAGAGCTTAAAACGTTGGTACATATCCGTGAAGATTGAAGCCAGCGGAAGGACGCAGACAGAGAGAGGTACACAGTACAACACCGGACTGGAAACTGAATTTATTTTCAAGAAATTTACATTCATATAAACACTTCAGCGAAGAAGGAACGCATGCGCACATGACAAGGGAAAAAATATATAATGGTAATCACGAGGAAACTGAAATGACCGTCACTGTAAGAAGCTGTAAGGAGCTCAATAATAATAATAATAACAACAACGACAGGAACAACAATATTAATAATAATAATATAATAATGATAGTCAATCAATTTTTATTTATTGGGCGCAGGAACAACCATGTGGTCTTCGTGCTGCAGCACAACTAAAAAAGAATTTAAATGCCCACATAAGCTTGACGCACACAGATAGAACACAAAATAAGAAACAAATAAAACATGAAATGAAACTGAGACGAAAAGTGTCACGGAAGGAAAGAAATCAATGAGTAGCATGTCTTATATACACATTGACAGAATTGCTGAGCACACCACAAAAGAAAAAAATGATAGAGAGAAACCAAATTAGCTGTGGCTTAGCTTGGTTAAGCCAGGAAGATTGCAAAAGCAACGCCTTGGTTCAGCTGGTAGTTTGGACATGGTTGCCCCGTATGGCTTATGCATGGATTCACTCTGGACACAACATGGTTCTACTGTAATTTTGCTTTATTTAATCCGATTAGGCTTTGCTCTTTGTTCCGGCGTTTCTTCAGCGCGGCGTTTTCTTCTCTTGACATTGTGTCGCTCCATACTATTCATAGATTCTTTACCAACATCTTCGGCATTAAGAGCGTCATGAAACTTATCTCTGAAGTTTCACTTGGCCGTTCCGTATCAAGCGATCTTGACCGGCGTTCTCGCCAGGCTGATACATACGCACGGTGTTTAGCTCGCCGTTCTTCCCGCTCTTCGTCTGTTTCTTCGGCACGGCGCCGTCGCTTGGCCGCAGCAGATCGTTCCAGCCTCGCCTTGTACACATCATCCGACATAGCGCACTCAGAGGAGCGCAGCTGCAGCCCACTGTTTTATCTCGCATAGCGAGCGCATCTTTCGGCAGTGGCGCAGCCGGCCTGGGAAGCCTCACCTCCGCCATCGATGGCGGTAGCTGGGTCCCCGTCTCTCGGTCTATTGTGACGTCACGCGGTCACGTGGCAACGGCGCGACGTCACCGCTCCGGCTCTTGTGAAACCCCACCTCCGCCATCGACGGCGCGAGCCGGGGCCCCGTCTCTCGGTCTGTCGTGACGTCACATGGTCACGTGGCGCGCAGCTGTGTGAGGAGGCACCACGATCATCGATGGCAGAAAGTGCAAGCAGTATTGCTTTCGCAATAAAACAACAACAAATAACTGACATTGATCATAGTAATATAGACATATACACAAAAAACAAACATTCCATGCGCAACAAGTGCGTAGCACTTAAAACACAGACTAGAAATACAGAAAACTACAATTAAATAAATAGAGTTGAAGCCGGGACAGTAAGATTCGAATATAAAGTTTAAAGTTAAATTATAAACATGAAACGGATAAAAACCAGTTCAAGATACAGACAGCATCGAACACGAGAAAAAGCAAAACGTAAATTAAAATAGTTTAGCCTGGAAAGTGGGAGTTATATGTGATAACGTAACTATACAATGCTGCGAACGTCCAATATAAATGAACAGAGCGAGTTTTGTAGCATGTGAAGGTGAGGACAGAACGAGTTAAATAACCCCCGCACTCTGTCTAGAGGGGAATGGGAATGAAGAGACAGAGAAACTTGAAATGGTCTGAATTCCCTCATGCTCTTTCGCGGAAGGCGCAGTAGGATATACTCTAAGAGCTGAGGGCACATAATGTGGCCATGAAGGAGTTTTGTACAGAATAATAATTAATATGGCACGATGGCAGTGAAGAACAGGAAGATTCAGTTCAGTGGTCATGTTGGAGCAAGAAGAGGAAGTTGCGCAAGGAAAGCGATATCGAAATTACCGTAAACAAATTTTCTGTACTCTATCAACCTTGTCCGAGTTCGATTCTTGATCTAGGATTGATTCTAGAAGTTCTTCGTTGTCCACTCCTCCTTTTTGTCACATCTTTGTTGCGCAGTTATGTCGTGGTTCACCAACTCGCCCAATCAGCCGTTATTCTACAGGTAATTCATACCATACGATATATTTGCGGAATTCATCTCCTGCATCTCATCTTAGTGTGACGCCGCCACCCGAGTGCCAGCGCAGGTCTCCTTCCCCTCGACTTCGTTCTTCCCCTCCGCCTCAGGGACTAGGAGGCGCGGCCGATGGAGGTGAGGCCGCCGGCGAGTCGAAGACGTTCGTACCTCTACCCGTGTTCGTGTTTATGAACAAATTAGAAATGTTTGTTGATGGTGTGAAAACAACGGCTCTTGTGGACACTGGTGCTACAGTATCTGTTATGAGTTTGAGTTTTAAGAACCGTTTAGGTAGGAAAGTAACGTTCAGGGGTGACAGTTCAGTTCAGTTCAGGCGTTCAGTCGTGTCCGACTCTTCGTGACCCTATGGACCATGTCACGCCACGCTTTCCGGTCTCTCACTATCTTCTTAACATCACATAGCTTCATCTGCAATGCCTCGAGAATGCCATCTAACCATCGCGTTCGCTGCCTACTCCTTCTCCGGCGACCCTCAACCTTTCCCAACATCAAATCTTTCTCCAGCGACTCCTCTCTTCTCATCAGATGACCAAAGTAGCTGAGCTTTAACTTTAGAATTTGACCCTCCAATGAGCAGTCAGGGTTTATGGTCGACAATATCGACTGATTTGATCTTCTGGCAGTCCAAGGAACTCTTAGGAGTCTTCGCCAGCACCACAATTCAAACGCGTCAATTCTTCGGCGGTCAGCCTTTTTTACAGTCCAACTCTCGTATCCATACATCACAAGTGGAAAGACCATAGCACGGGTTATACGGATCTTGGTTGGCAGACTAATGTCTCTGCTCTTTACTAGACAGTCAAGGCTAACCATTGCTCTCTTTCCCAGAAGCAGGCGTCTCCTAATTTCATGGCTGCAGTCTCCTGCCGAGGTAATCTTGGCGCCCAAGAACAGAAAATCTGTCACAGCTTCCACTTCTTGTCCATTGATGCTCCAGGACTTGATAGGGCAAGACGCCATGATCTTCGTCTTTTTAATGTTCAGTTTAAGCCCAAACTTCTCACTCTCTTCTTGTACGCGCATCAGAAGTCTCTTGAGTTTCACTTCACTTTCTGCCATTAAAGTGGTATCATCCGCATATCTAAGGTTGTTGATACGTTTTCCAGCAATCTTCACTCCAGCTGAAGACTCGTCCAGACCGCCCTTTCTCATGATGCACTCTGCATATAGGTTAAATAGGCAGGGCGACAGTATGTAGCCTTGCCTCACCCCTTTCTCAATCGGAAACCAATCAGTAAGACCATGCCCAGTTCTGACTGTGGCCTCTTGCCCTTCATAAAGGTTCCTGAGGAGACAGATGAGGTGAATTGGAACTCCCATCTCTTGGAGAGCTTGCCACAATCTGCTGTGATCTACGCAGTCAAACGCTTTCGCATAATCAATAAAGCAGAAGTAAATGGGTTTCTGGAACTCTCTTGCTTTTTCCATGATCCAGCGAAGGTTGGCAATTTGGTCTCTAGTTCCTCTGCCCTTGCGAAACCCAGCTTGCACATCCGGAAGCTCCCGATCCACATACTGCTGCAGCCTACCTTGCAGGATTTTTAACATCACCAGGGGTGACCGTGCAGTGTTATTCCGTGCTGTCAGCGTTAACCTTTAGTTCTTCTTGGTGTGTTTGCTTCGGATGTTGTTATTGGTGGCCTCAAGTTTAGAGTAGAATTTGAAGTGCTGCCTCGGTCAACGCATGATGTGATTCTTGGGATTGATTTTCTGCAAGTGTGTGGGGATACTTTAGACTGCAGTACGGGAGAGATTTCTTTGAATCCTTTACTACTTTCGGCTCTTGTGGATGACTCGACACATGATTTTGAAGCATTTGCCACGGAAGAAGACACAGTTGTGCCAGCATTATCTGCAGCATTCGTTCGGGTTTTCTTTATTCGCAACCAGTGCGAATCTTTTGAACCTATAGCAGAACCAACAAGACTCACCTGCTCTAAGAAGAGTATCCTTGTGCCTCGTTGCGTGATTCCCGTGACTAGAGGCCGCACTGAGCTATGGGCAGTGAACCACTCTGAAGAGCCAACTGTGTTGCCTCGGGGCCTAAACCTCGTCCGTTTCGAGGAAGGCGTATGAGGTTTCGTCGCGACTCTAAAGAACCCTGTCTCTGTGCAAGTTGGCATTGACCTTCTTGGACCTTTCCAATGGTCCTCTAAGGGTACCGATTCATTCTTGTGTGCGTGTATTATTTAACCCGCTATTGTGAAGCAGCCGCGATACCGTCTGCTACTGCGTCTGAAGTATCAAATTTCTTACTACGACTCGTCATTCATCGGCACGGCCCTCCTACAGTCATCATTAGTGACCGTGGACGCCAATTCACAGCGACATTGTCGAAGAACTTCTTCACCTCAGCGCCTGCAGTTTTCGCCGCTCCACACCATATCATCCCCAAACGAACGGTGTAGTAGAACGAACTAATGGGACGCTCACCACCATGTTGGCTATGTACGTCGCTGCAGATCATAAGAACTGGGATGGCGTTGTACCGTTAATTACTCATGCATACAACCCAGCGCAACATGAGACAAAAGGCTACAGCCCCTTCTATCTTCTCTATGCTCGCGCGCCTCGCTGTGGCCTCTATACCATACTGTCATTTTTCATTCATGACGAACCTTCTCTTGCTACCACACTCTGCAGAGCTGAAAAAGCTCACCAGCTGGCCAGAGTTCGAATTATATCTTCACAAGAATGTTCTAAGAACCGCTACGACGCCCGACACTAACAGGTTTTTATGTTTCTGGTGACTATGTATGGTTGTGGACACTTCTCCTTAAGCATGGTCTTTGTCAAAAACTGCTAAACTGCTATCACACTACACCGGACCGTTCGTTGTGTTAGAGTGCATCAGGGATCTGAATTATGTTAAAGCACGCATAACTGCGAATGGTCGACGGTCACGGCAGCCTCAGGTGGTGCATGTATCCCACTTCAAGCGATTTCATTCCAGAGGTTCTATGTAACTCGCCCGACGGGCTTCGTCTACGAGGAGGGAAATGTCACGCGCCTTCGCAGAACGTCGACGGAAGATGAAGAATGGTCGGGTAGATCGGTGAAGAAAAAGAAGAACAAGAGCAAAGGGACGTTTGTAGGCTTCACCGCAGTCCTGTTTGGACCGATCCCTGTAAATAACCCGTCCCCCGTGCGTACAAAACACGCAACGATATTAGGTTTGGTTTGGTTTGTGGGGTTTTAACGTCCCAAAGCGACTCAGGCTATGAGAGACGCCGTAGTGGAGGACTCCGGAAATTTCGACCACCTGAGGTTCTTTAACGTGCACTGACATCGCACAGCACACGGGCGCCTTGCTTTTCGCCTCCATCGAATCCCAGCCTAGCATTAATAATATTGATAATAATAATAAGTTCACGGGAAAGGAAAGGTGGATTATCTGTGAAATTTGTTCTGTGGACACCTGTACCACGCCGTAATGTAAGGGAGGAAGGCAGGAGGGAAAGCAGAAAGAGAGAAAGGGTGGTAGTCGAGGGCTCCGTAGTAATTTCTACCACCGGGGGATCTTTAACGTGCACTGACATCGTCCAGAGCAAGGATGCCACTTCGTTTCGCCTCCATCGAAACGCCGGAGCTTAGGAACTGAAATTCTATATCGCACAATTTCAGTTCTTAAGCTCCTTACAGCGCACTTAGCTATCGTGCTGTGGCGGGCATTTCATATTCCTCGTGAGTATCCTAATATATTTCTTCTGTAGTCATTAGCGCATGTGTTGCTTCTTTGCTGAAGGGTATAAATGAATATGAATTTCTTAGAAATAAGCTCAGTTCTCAGTCCAGCGTAGTCCTGTGTACCTCTCTGTCGGCGTCCTTGCACTGGTTTCAGTTTTGTGTCTACCCTTGTTCTGTGAACTCTTATCTTATTGGCCAGGGCTGATGAAAATAATGGTCACGTTGTAATTTTCTACCGTACCTTATGCCTCTCCTCTCCTATAACACACTTTGCTATGCGGGCTAGGCACGCAGTTGGTTTCATCTGCAGGATTTCGGAAAAGTTCCGTGCTCCACTTCCTTTCTCAAACCTGTACCTGTTCATATGTTTGCTGCTTTTAGAGTATTCGTGTGTTTGGAATGGCACTTGTAAATCGAACTGTGACAAGGTCGGCAGAGTGCAGCAAAGATTTTTACGGATATTTCAATACCATTTTCCTTGTTCAACTTCCTCCTCTCGCTCCACACGGAGCAATTCGCCGTATCGCCCTCCCCTTAATTACCGTCGTGTCAAGCTAGACATAATTTTTTGTAGAACGTCTTCATGGCCACATTCTGTAACTCATCTCCTAGAGTGTATCTTACTGCGAGATCCAAAAAAGGGCATGAGGGAACTCGGACCGTCTCAAGTTTTTCCGCATTTGCATTCCGATTCCCTTCTGGACAGAATTTAAATATTTTTTTTTTATTATTTAGTCCTCACTTCCATATCTTCTAAAAATCGTTGTCTTCGTTTATATTGTATTGCCACGTCTCGATAGAAGGAGAGCCGAAAGATAAGACGGATTTAATAGTCGGCTAGAACGATTCTGCGCTCAAGCTTTCTTCTGTTCCAGGCTAGCACTTGTCGTCCCAGTCATCTTTTGCGTCGTCATCTATGCGGCATTTGCCCCCCTCCTCAGGAAGCATCGTTCCGAAGAGAACAACAGGAAGTAGGAGGTTAAAGTGAGCCCGATTGGTACTACTTCATAAGTACAACGTAGACGACGTCAGTTTAGTGCTGGCGTCGCTTTGATGTCGACACCCCACTTGGCACCACCTCATAAGTGACGTTGGGTAACGTTGCTAAACAACATAGGGCCCGAAGTATCGCTGCAATAGTTTTTCGGGTAGTCCACGGCGGCGAATAGGCGTCCAGACCCACACTTTGTCACCAGGTTCACACATTGCATGTCGGCGTCTATGATTGTAACGCCGTGCATCATACTCCCTGCTGAGTTTTGATCCGCACACACGCTATTTGGCGAGTTTCCTCTGCACGCGCAGCGAATTCCTCTGCGTCCTGATCGAGATCATCGGTGTCGGCATTCGGCATAGTTGTTACTGGTCGCCCGTGAAGGAGGCTGAATGGTGCCATGCGAGTGGTGTCTTGACGTGCCGTATTGTACACGAACGTGATGTAGGGAAGTATTTCGTCCCAGTACTTGTGGTTCAATTCGACGTACATGCAAAGCATGTCTGCAGCCCATTGGGACCGTCAGCCCATTGGTTTGAGGGTGATAGACTGTAGTTTTACGGTGACTGGTACCACTGAGGCGAAGAACGGTCTCCAAAATGCAGTTCCTCGGTCAGTTATAACGAGCGCCGCAGCGCCATGCCTCTGGACAATGTTCTTACCGAAGAACTATAGATGCTTCCGCAGCGGTACCCCTTGGCAGAGCCTTGGTTTCCGCCCAGCGGGTCAGATATAATTGGTGGCGACAATTATCCATTTATTTCAGGCTGTAGACGTCGGAAATGGTCCCAGGAGGTCCATGCCAATTTGCTTAAAAAGTGTCGTTGGCACTTGAAGAGGGTGGAGTAGGCCGGCTGTTTTTACAGGGGGTGATTTACTGCGCTGGCAGTCTATGCACATACGTTGTTACGACCAAGCATCCGCAATTGCGCGCTCTATTGTTCGCCTGTGGGCATGGATAAGTTTTGTGAATATGTGGTGATGGTCCAATGGCTCTAAGTGAGCCTGTTTCCAGGAATCCTGTTTTGTAAGCATGTTTTGCTTTGTGGACAACCTGCAAATGCCAAATTGACCCTGTCAAGAGAACGTCTGGAAAAACACAAAGAAACGTCCCCCTGCGGGAAATAGCAGGAAGTGCTTTCTTTCTTTTGTTCACCCTTCCAGTCGAGAAGTGCTATCCTCCAGTGATGAATGCCTCCTATCCAAAGGAGACGACAGAGTGACATGTCCGCTGACGTGCAGGACAAGAAAGGAGCATGACTCATACGGCCATTAAGTGATTTCCCGGGAATGCAGGAAAGATTTGCAATTGTCGAAAAGGGACCATGTTGGGAGCCCTATGCGGCGCCACGTGCACTCGGGTTTCTGAGAAGTAAAACCCCTTGTCAGAACCAGCCTGTGGTTTCTTTGCTGAAGAATAGAAATGTACCTCCTCTCCTCGCCGTTCCCAAGCTTTTCCCGCCAACAAGTGATCACGCCCAACGAATGAATGCCGGACCAGTCAGTGCTTCAGACCATCAGTGCAGTGATGTGTTCGATTGGATGCCGATACCTGAGGGGCGTGCCCTGGATTTGGTTGGTCAGCATCTTCAGAGAGGGGCTGGACATAGGGGGTTTTTAAGGACGCTGCAGAGCACGAAATGTCGCTCTGAGCCTGGGTAAACGGCTCATCCAGTCGCTTCTCGCTATGAACTCTTAACGCTTGCCATTTTGCTGATGTACCCTTCTTTTTCGTGTAAATAATCTTGTAAATAAGTTTCTCAAAGTGCCATTAAACCTGCTTGTACATATTTCACCAACTTCGAAGATTCAATCCTACTTCAACCCCGAGTCTCTGCACGCTACCAAGTGAAGGCCGGGTCGACGTAGCCCCAGCGTCACGACAACTGGTGATCAGCGGTGGGATCTGAATCTACAAGCACAACAACGTACATAGTGTTTCACTATCGCCGGCAGTTTTGGCCAGTAGTATCCGTGCCAACGTGCGGGTGTATCCTAGGTGACCGGTTGTTGGCTTGTCGTGGCACGCTTGCAAACCTTCAGTGCGGAGAGCAGATGGGACGACGAGTAGATGACTGTTTCCCGCAGGATGGAAGTTATTCTTGTAAAGTACGTTGGGTTGCGAATTAAGAACGAAGAGATTACTCGGGCGAAAATCTTAGGCACAACCTTAGTTCGCTTCTCCAAGCAATCAATAAGAGGGAGTAATTCCTGGTCCTCTCGCTGCTGTTGGGAAAGCATTGCGTCATCTATGACACCTAAAAACGCAGTCTCTTTATCGGTCATAGTGAAAGGTTCGTCCGGCGCTCGCGAAGGCAATATGCATCCGTCGTATCTTTCCAGATTTGTAAATAACTGCCATGTCGAATTCTCGTAACCAAAGGCTCCATCGCGCGAGTCTCCCTGAAGGGTTTTTAAGTTCATCAGCCAACATAAAAGGTGAGGTCGCTAACGACTTGAAAGGGGCGAGCGTACAAATGGGGCGGAACTTCATAAGCGCCCATGCCACACAAGGCATTCTTTTTCGGTTGCCGAGTAGTTCGCTTCTGCTTTAGAAAGGGTCCTGCTGGCATAAACAATTACCTTTTCCACACCACCCTGGCGCTGCACCAAACCAACACCTAAGCCAACATTGCTGGCATCCGTATGAAGCAGTGTAGGGGCGTCGTCATCAAAGTGCGCCTGGACAAGTGGTGTCTGTAAACGCCTCCGCAGCTCAATGAAAGCTTGTTGGTCTTCTTCACCCCAGCGAGAGGCATCATTTTTCACGCATCAGTGACGGTAATGGCCAGGTAATTCGTGAGAAGCTAGCAATATACCGACGGTAATTCGCGCAAATACCCAGGAAGCGCCGCAATGTCTTTTAGTCCGTAGGTGCTGGGAACTTGGCGGCTGCTTAGAGCTTTTCAGGATCAAGCCGGACACCTTCTTGGAACTGCAGCTCCTCGTACCCGAAGTGGCAGTTCTCGGCTTTTAGTGTAAGGCCCATAGATAGTATGGCCTGAAACACAGCTCGCAAACGGCGTAGATGCTCTTCAAATGTGGCCGAAAACACAATTACGTCGTCAAGATACACCAGACATGTTTGCCACTTAAAACCCAAAAGCACTGTGGCCAGCAGCCTTTGAAATGTTGCTGGTGCCGAGCATAAACCAAACGGAAAGACCTTTAACTCATACAATCCGTCGAGAGTGACGAATGCTGTCTTCTTCCGATCCCTCTCATCTACTTACTTCAATTTGCCAATATCCACTTTTCAAGTCCATTGATGAGGATTAACGTGCATTTCGTAACGGATCAAAGGAATCGTCGAGGCGAGCGAGAGGATACACGTTTTTTTTTGGTCACTTGGTTCAGCTTGCGGTAGTCGATGCAAAATCGCAAGGTGCCGCCCTTTTTAACAAGTACCACGGGGGAAGCCCAGAGACTCTGTGATGGCTAGATAACGTCGTCTCTAAGCATTTCGGCCACCTGGCGCTCAATGGCTTCACGTTCTTTTGAAGCCACACGGTAAGGATTGTGTCGAATCAGGCGGATCATGTCATCCGTGATAATTCCATTTTTTGCCAAAGGCGTTTGGCTAATCCGTGATTCTGAAGCAAACCAGTCTCGAAATTGATCAATGAGATCCAAAAGGCGGTCCTGTTGTGAAGAAGACAAATTTGGGCTCCCATCGACGATGGTTCCGGGTGTCTTGCACACTGATCCTTCCTGTTTCAGTAAGCAGCCGTGCTGCGCATTTGGGAGGCTGTCGAAAAAGGCCGCAGTTGTGCCTTTTGGAATTTGCTGACGTTCGTCGCTGAAGTTTGTCAGCAGTACTTCGGTATTCCCTTTGATCAAGTTGACGAGCCCTGGAGCTATAGAAACACCTTGGCTGATTGCCAAGGTTACTGCCTGTTTGGCGACGCCATCGCCTGTAAGCGCCACGTTGCATTTCACTTGAACAAGAGAGCATGATCGGGGAGGTAATGTCACCGTCTCATGGGTGACGCGTAAGGGCATCAGTGACACTTCCGCATAACCAAGGTCTTCGTGATTATTGGGGAAAGCAGCGACGCTGTCACGAATGCTGATTACAGCTCCCATGAAGACGCAGAAAGTCCATGCCCGTGATGAGGTCTTTGCAGCAGTCAGGGAGAATAACGAAACTGCCAACAAACACCGCGTTTCTTATTCCTAACCGGGCTGTGCAATTCCCTCTTGGTGCCAATAGCTGATCCCCAGCACGTTATTACTAGCCCGGTCTATCCGGTTTCTACTTTGCGCAGCGTGTTGGCCAGGTTCTGGCTAATAATTGAAAAATCCGCCCCGGTATCCACCAGAGCATGTATCTTCAGCCCATCAGTGGAAAATGGCGAGGTCAGCGCTAACAACGTTATCTGGGTTGCATGTCTCTTTCAGCATTTGCGGCGGACGTGCGGTAAGGTCGGCGCTGTCAGCTTCGTCGTCATGGCTAATCATCTGGTGCGGCATTTTCAGCGGCAGTGCGGCAATGTCAATGTTAACAGCGGCGTCAGAAGCACGGGTTAGCGGCAATTTCGGCGGTGGTGAGGGTTTTGACACTTTTTGACTGGTTGCAACCTCCCCTCGCGAGGTTGCGGTTGTTAGTTTCCCCGGCGAGGGCTAGGGGACCGCCGTCCGCTAACGTCAGTAGTGCTGCGGCGCATCGGTGAAGAATAGCACTGTGGCGACGGGGAGAAGCGGCGGCGGACACCCAAGGATTCGGTTTCGCTGCTGACCGGAGGGTTGTCCTCGATTTGGAGACTCAGCGTCGAAGTGGCGGCGAACAGAAGCAGGCGGAAAGGCCTGCCCCTCTTCGCGGTAGCGGCAGTACCGATACACAGGGTCAGGTTGTCCGCAGTAGAAACAGAGCGGTGGGCTGTCATAACTGCACCACCTGTCAGGTCGGCGCAGTTGAGAGCGCCTGGAAGGCACCCACTGAGGGCCCTGGAAGCACCGCGTCTCCTGGCGGCTCGGTGAGCTCTGTGGGGCATGGTCTGGAGGCGGGCGACGAAGGACCACGGCATAGCTCTCAGGTAGCGGCTCTGGTAAGGTGCAGGAATGTCGGCCGTGTAGTTCACCGGTTGTGGAGCGTGGTATGGTTCGGGAGGAGCTGCCGTGTTGTAGACTGGATGAGACTATTTGCATAGGGCAGACGGTGATAGGGTGTACCGAATTTTATTCTTTAAAGCTTTCATGAGGACCTCTGACGACTGAGCCGTAATTCGCTGCAACTCTTCAAGGACAATTTCTCTCATGATTTCTCGAAGAGTAATCTTATATGTTGCAGTCAGCGCCACCGCAGTCGTTGCGGCACAGTGGACAAGTCGGTTGTACTATCGGCACCGGTCTTAGAGGGCTCGTTCGATAGCCGTAGCGTCCTTAACGAACTCACTCGCGGTTTTAGGTGGGTTGCGTACCAAGCCGGCAAATACCTGTTCTTTGACGCCATGCATGAGATGCCGTAGCTTTTTGGCTCACTCATATCAGGGTCGGCACGGCGAAAAAGGCGAGTCATGTCTTCTGCAAACAAAGCCACACTCTCATTCGGCTTCTGGACGCGCACTTCAAGCAGGCGTAGCGCATTGTCTCGTCGATCAGTTCTTGCAAAAGTGTCTACCAGCTGGCGGCGGAAGTCATTCCATGTGTATAAGCTGGATTCGTGGTTTTCAAACCACGTTTTTGCATGATCCTGAAAGGCAAAATAAACATTGGAGAGCTTCTCCATAGACTGATCTTAGCAACTCGCTAAAACTGCTCAATCCTGTCCTCCACATCTTCAAACGCTTCCCCGTGAAAGCACTCTGGCACCTTGGTGTTCTGAAAAGTAACCGGCGTAGGGTTTGGATGTGCCATGGCTTGGGAGACCTGATGAACTTGGCCGTTTGCAGAGTATTTCGGGAGATGGCTGTACTCCACGGCTAATCCTAAAAGGTGGCGGCTAGCGCGATGCACAGGCGTGTCGATGTATGGGATCCGCAGTGGACTGCCGGAAGGGGTCTTATGCATACCCCAGCGCGCTCTACCAGTGCCACGTTTCAATAGAATGCCAAGGAGGGCCGAAATATAAGATGGTTTTAATAGTCGACTAGAACGATTCTTGCGGTCAAGCTTTCTTCTCTTCCAGCCTCGCGCTTGTCGTCCCAGTGTTCATTTTTTGCGTCGTCTTCTATGCGGCAGTATGATCGTAGCGTAGTATTCTGAACATATAACTTCCACTTTCATGACTTTTGTATTTATTTCGCTTCCGCTTTTTCTCATCTTTAGTTTTCTCTAGGTCTCCTTTACTGGGTTTGGCCTCTTTCCTTTGATATTTAAACTTCAAACTGTGTATTTGTATCTCATTGTTTGTACCGCATTCTTTTATTGTATTTGGATGTATTTCTAACTTCTGTTTTAGGGTTTACATATTGATTTGCACTTGGCATGATTCTGTATTTCTCTATCATTATAGTCAATGACTGTTATTGTTCTTTTTCTCTGTTGAATGTAATTTTTATGTGTTCTGTAGTACAGGGTCCTCGTTGATTTCATTTTCATCGAGAGTACTTTCAATCTAAACTCCTCTTTCTGTGTTACTTCGTTCATCTCATGTCTTCTGTCCCTGTGTGCGAAGCTTTTCTGGGCAATGTTTATTCTGTAAGCACTGTGAGTGACCTTCATCTTCATCTCAGCGTAATCATCATCGGTCATCGGGTCGTGCGAAGAAGACGAAGTGTTGCTAAGCTGTGGCTAGTCGGTAGCTGCTGCTTCGGCCTACCTGAAGTAAAAAGGTGAATTTGCTGGTGCGTTCTTCTGCCTCACAAGTGGTGGAGGTGCTGGGTATAATCAGGACGTCGCCATCGGTGACGGCGTCAGAAGTCACAGATAGAATATCTTCGTTGCCCGGATAGAGGACGTGATCGGCAAGCATAACTACACGGGAAGAAAGTGGTTCTCTATCGGCAAGAATGTTGCATTCAGTGACTTCAATAGTGGGAGGGGAACACGTAATGACTGCTGAGGCGTTTTGGAGGAAATCCCAGCCGAAGATGAGTTGATGGACACAGGAGGATAGGACAGCAAACTCAATGAAGTGCAAGATGCCATCAATGGTGACTCGGGCTGTGCACGCTCCACAAGGGTTAATATTCTGTCCATTTGCAGCACGTAAAGGAGGACCGGTATAAGGTGTGCGCACTTTTCGCAGTTTTAAACACAAGTCAAGTTTCATAATAGAAATAGCGGCGCCGGTATCAATTAAAGCTTCCAGTTCATGTCCCTCAAGGAATACAGTCAACATGTTTGATGGGAGCAGAGGAGGAATTGGAGCGACGACAGGCGGTGCAGTTTTACCTCCGGAAACTGCACAGGTTAGTTTTCCGTTTGGCGGGCAGAAGCTGAAGATGGAGGGCGAAGGGGCGACGAAGTCCGGCGAAAGGGTGACGGGGAGCGACGACGCGATGGCCGTGCTGTCCTAGACCGGTCAGGAGAAGT
This sequence comes from Amblyomma maculatum, assembly GCA_023969395.1. Classification (NCBI taxonomy): domain Eukaryota; kingdom Metazoa; phylum Arthropoda; class Arachnida; order Ixodida; family Ixodidae; genus Amblyomma; species Amblyomma maculatum. The sequence continues at coordinate 19,887 of JAJIZL010051208.1, forward strand.
CGACGGGGAGGAAGAGGGACGGAGGTCATTATCGGTGTAGTACTGGCGAGGAGGAAGCTGGTAGGCGTCGTCACGTCGAACGTACCCATAGCTCGCACGCTCATCTCGCAGTCGTCGGCGACAAACGCGTGTTACATGGCCGCGGATTCCGCAGTAGAAACATACTGGACGAGGTGGGAGAGGCCGCCAATTACCATACACCGGTGGTCGCGGGGACAGGGCGGCGAGGCTGGGTGGGACAGGCGCGTGATGGACAGGAGGACAAGGAGGAGGAGCCGCAGTGACTTCAGCATACGTCGGAGCGTAGGGAGGGGCTGGTGGTTCTGTAGCCATGGGACGATTGAGTGAAGTAAGCTCCTCCTTGATAATGCCACGCAACCCAGTAGATTGAGCAGGTGGGCGTGAGAAGGCAGGAACCGACGAAATATCATTGTGGAGCTCTTCCCGTATTATAGATCGTATGATGGTGCGCAGATCAGTTTCGGGAATTTGGCTCGGATCCCAGGTGTTGTTGAGGCGGCGCGACTGTAGATAGTCAAGTCGCTGGCAAGTGGCACGAATGTCTGCCACCGTGACGGGATTTTGGGCAGCTAGAGCTGCGTAGGCAAAAGAGCCAATTCCTTTTAAAATATGTCCGACACGTTCAGCCTCGACCATGCCATTGTTAACTCGCCGGCAAAGGGCGAGTACGTCCTCAATGTAGGATGTGTATGTCTCTCCTGGAAGCTGCACACGGGTCTCTAGCTTCTTTTGAAAAGAGGCCGGACCAGCACCAACAGTTCCAAATATCTGGCGGATCTGTGTCGTGAATTGAGGCCAGTCAGGAATGGCGTCCTCATGGTTGAGGAACCACGTCTTAGCCACGTCACTCAGGTAGAATGAGACGTTGAGTAGCTTCATAGAAGCGTCCCAACCGTTAAAAGCGCTCACCCGATCGTACTGCTGTAGCCAGTCTTCGACGTCGTCACCGCGGAGACCGGCGAAAACCGGAGGGTCGCGCTGACGTGAGGTAACTGACCAAGTTGGGTGGGTCAAATGGTGCTGAGCAAGTGCACCTTGGGACGTCAGTGGTGCAGAGGTGGCATGGGCAGCCGTGGGATGCCCATCGGTAGCTACAGGCGCCGGAACGGTGAGAGCAGGGGGATGTGACTGCGCCATGGCGGTTGATGTGCCGCCAAGAACACGACCGGAACGGAGCTCCAGGGGGTGCCGCGTTGAGGACGCTGGGATCAGGAGTCACTTCCACCACTTGTGAGGCAGAAGAACGCACCAGCAAATTCACCTTTTTACTTCAGGTAGGCCGAAGCAGCAGCTACCGACTAGCCACAGCTTAGCAACACTTCGTCTTCTTCGCACGACCCGATGACCGATGATGATTACGCTGAGATGAAGATGAAGGTCACTCACAGTGCTTACAGAATAAACATTGCCCAGAAAGCTTTGATTACACCCAGCCCTCGTCTCCTGTCAAGAGGTATTATCATCATCGTGTCCCTTCTTCGCTTCTCCAGCGGTTCTTCTCTTCTCGCCGCATTCAACACCACATCAGAGCCCATTCTTCTGCGACGCGACTCTACTGTTGCATCAATTGCTTCCGCCCAGCCTGTCACACTTCTTCCCATTTCCACCTCCGATCGCTCTGATTCATCCCCTGCCTCGCTCAGTGCAGCACTTCGCCACACGATCAGCACCGACCTGACAACAGACCAGACAGACGCATTGCTCGCTGTATTGAACAAGCACGCAGACTCGTTCGACGTCAATTCCGGCACACTGGGTCAAACCGCTGCAGCAACGCATCGCATACTCACCGACGGATCAAGCATAGTTAGACGCCGGCCTTATCGTGTTTCTCCAACCGAGCGCAAAGTTATTCAGGAAAATGTTGCTGACATGCTTGCACGCAACATCATACGCCCATCGTCTAGTTCCTGGTCATCGCCTGTTGTGCTAGTGCAAAAAAAAAGACGGTTCGGTTCGTTTTTGTGTAGATTACCGTGCTCTAAACAGAATAACTCGTAAGGATGTGTATCCCCTCCCTCGAATTGACGACGCCCTCGATTGTTTGCAAGGTGCCCAATTTTTCTCCAGCCTTGACTTAAGATCAGGCTACTGGCAGATCCCCATGAATGAAGATGATAAAGAGAAGACCGCCTTTGCAACACCGGACGGTTTATACGAATTCAATGTAATGCCTTTTGGACTCTGCAACGCTCCTGCTACATTCGAGCGTATGATTGACACAGTTCTCCGCGGCCTCAAATGGAAAACATGTCTCTGTTACTTAGATGACATCGTCATTTTTTCTTCGTCATTTCCTGATCACCTTACTCGTCTCGATGAAGTTTTGACAGCACTTTCCAGCGCTGGCCTACAGCTAAACACGAAGAAATGCCGTTTTGCATCAAAATCCATTAAAGTTCTTGGCCATCTCGTAAGCAGCGAAGGAATTAAGCCTGACCCTGAAAAAATCGCTGCTGCGCTGCACTTTCCCCGTCCAACTCGGGTCAAAGATCTCCGCAGTTTCCTCGGCTTGGCATCATACTTCCGCAGATTCATCCGCAATTTCGCCTCTATTGCCTCACCTTTACATGCGCTTCTTCACAACGACACGCCTTTCATCTGGTCTCCTGCTTGCGAAGAAGCATTTGAAACTCTGAAGCGTGCTCTGACTTCGGGTCCCGTCCTCTGCCATTTTGATGATAAAGCACCGACAATTTTGCACACCGACGCCAGTAGCCATGGCATTGGCGCTGTCCTTCTGCAACGCCAAAACACCTCTACAGAAAATGTTGTTGCCTATGCGAGCCGAACTCTGACTTCTGCGGAACAAAACTACACTATTACCGAACAAGAATGTCTCGCCGTCGTCTGGGCTGTTCAGAAGTTTCGTCCTTACCTGTACGGCCGTCACTTCACAGTCGTCACTGACCACCACGCCCTATGCTGGTTATCCACTTTGAAAAATCTGTCCGGTCGTCTCGGGCGGTGGATCCTCCGCCTTCAAGAGTACGACTTTACTGTCACTTACAAATCGGGCAAGAAGCACAAGGACGCCGACGCTCTCTCTCGTTGCCCTATTGCTTTGCCGTCGCAACCCATGTCCTCGCATTCCTCTCCTGTCCCAACGGAGTCAAGCCATTTAAACCCTACAGTTATGCAGTCTTTGAGCGCCGCCTCTATTGCTCCCATGCCAGATATACACTGCAATCTTGCTCACCACCAGAGAGTGCTGACCCTTACTGTCAAAAGCTGATTGATAGTCTCAGCGGTGTTATTAGACCTCCAAATGCCCGTCTCCGTCGTCGGCTCAAAAATTTCAAGTTACAGGATGGCACATTATTTTGGCACAACTACAGCCCACTGGGCCACACATGGGTTCCCGTAATTCCTTCTTCCCTGCGTCCTCAAGTTCTACAAGCCTTTCACGACGACCCCACCGCAGGTCACCTTGGGTACCACAAAACCTACGACCGCATCAAACGTCGTTTCTTCTGGCCTGGCCTTTCAACCTCAGTATTAAAATACGTAGCGTCTTGCATCCCTTGTCAACGACGCAAGCGGTCTACGTCGCCTCCTGCCGGTCTCTTGCAACCTCTCCCATGTCCTTCCACACCTTTCGAAGTCGTCGGAATCGACTTGTATGGACCCCTGCCCTTGACTCCAGCTGGCAACCGCTGGGTCGTTACTGCCGTTGACCACCTCACCCGATACGCTGAAACCGCAGCACTTCCTTCCGGCTCCGCTTCCGAAATCGCCAACTTCTTCCTCCACACCATACTTCTTCGCCACGGCGCCCCTCGCCTCCTCCTTAGCGATCGTGGCAAGTCGTTCCTCTCCACCGTCCTCGCCGCAGTGCTTCATGCTTCAGGCACGGTGCATAAAACTACATCTCCTTACCACCCTCAGACCAATGGCCTCACGGAACGCTTTCATCGCACCCTCTCTGATATGCTATCCACCTACATTCACCCTCAGCACAACAACTGGGACTCTTTACTCCCCTTTGTAACCTTCGCCTACAACACTGCCGTTCAACGAACCACCACCTACTCTCCGTTTTTTCTTGTTTATGCCCGCCATCCTACCTTCTCCCTCGAAGCATCTTTCTTCACAGCTTCTACTCCTTCTGCCGCGCCTTCCCACGAACAGTTCGTGTCTCGTATCGCCCACTGCCGTGATCGTGCCCGCCTTCAAACTGAAGCCACTCAAGCTTCCAGGAAAAGCACGTATGATGCGACTCATCGCTCAGTGTCTTTCCGCCCTGGAGACGAAGTGCTACTCTGGACACCTACTCGCATCCCCGGCCTGTGCGAAAAGTTTCTGAGCCGTTTTATTGGCCCGTACACGGTTCTGGAACAAACTTCCCCTGTAAACTATCTCATCACACCTGCATCGCCTGTTCGCGATCGTCGGTGTCGCGGCACCGAGATTGTGCACGTGTCGCGCTTGAAACCCTTTAACCGCCGACCTTAAGATTTAATTTGCGACCAGGATGGTCGCTTTCGTTCGAGGGGGAATGTTGTAAGCACTGTGAGTGACCTTCATCTTCATCTCAGCGTAATCATCATCGGTCATCGGGTCGTGCGAAGAAGACGAAGTGTTGCTAAGCTGTGGCTAGTCGGTAGCTGCTGCTTCGGCCTACCTGAAGTAAAAAGGTGAATTTGCTGGTGCGTTCTTCTGCCTCACAATTCTTATATGTGCTACAGTACCAATACAACACAGTTGTTTCTGTACACATTAAATAAAAATAATTGGTTGATTGATTTATTATTTATGGCAATAATCATACCACCTATTCCGACTAACAGCCAATACTTGTTTTTCCCAGCTCCTGCGCCTTTTCTGCACCACAAAACTTCGCTTGAAGCTCGCGAATTGACAGGAACGTCGGTACATTTAGCTTGGACTGAGGCGCCAAGGCGGAAATCCGGCCACAACTTGAAGCTGGCCGGGTACCTCCTCACCGAAAAATCGGGGAATGACAAAATCCAGTGCATGCTTCCAAAAGGCTTGCATGCGCACAAAGTGGAAGGACTGAGCCCACTGACGTCATATTCGTTTATTCTGAGGCCTTACTACACCGAAAGCGGCAAGCCTGGAGAACACCACTTAATAGGGAAAGCGGCTGCAGTGGACGTTAAGACTCTTTCCAAAGGTGAGCAATTCTACAGCGGAGGAATTAAGGAGAAACGAAAAAGGCGAGTAAAAAGGTTTCCGTTTCCGAACAAAAGGCATATCATCGATGTTGAAAGCCGATCGTAGGGGCTCAGTAGGACGATGCGCAGGATATGTACTATTGCGGCTGCAGCAAACGCTGACACATTTAACGACAGTTGCATATGCTTTCAACTTTCCCTCCCAAGATCGCAGTAGGTTTTTGTCACAGGTCGACAGGTAAGATATTCCGCGTTAGTTCTAACGGGCGCGGAGCTCCCATAGTTTCCGGCTGCTCGGTAAGTCGTTCAAAACTTCCTGAGTAAGTTTCGGTAGTAGTGAGATGTATTATATCATGTTTTACGTGATTCTTTGGATAACAGGATAACGGATTTCGAGTGCAAAATACGTTTAACATATTAATGCACTTTTCAAAAGTTACCGTAGTGGCCTTGAAGCACTTATTGCGAAAATATGGCAATGTCTTTCCTGGGCAAGGTCCCGTTCGTTTCAGCAGTATAAGCAGCACTATACCTTTAATAGGGTCGTTGCCTTTCGCTGTGGCAAGCCTTACTTCGACCACGAAATGCAAGAAGTAATTAGGCCCAGCTTTTCAGTTTGACTTGATCCAATTGCTCGAAGCGTAACATAGGCGTAACACAGCCTAGTTACTCGAAGCGTAGCAGACCTGTCGCGAACCATGCAGAAATCATTTTCTTCGTTTGTCGCGCTGTTTACTCATTTCAAAAATTCGAAACGGCATTTTATTGCGGATAAACATATTGTTCGCACAGTTGAAGGTTAAAACTAGCGAAGAGAAGACGCATTAACAAGAAAGGAGTGCACAAGGATGACCAGCGTCGTCCTTGTCCTCTCCTTTATTGTTAATGAGTCCACATTTTACTGGTTTTCACCTTCACTATGCACCAACTCGCCCAACAAGCTACGCTTGAATATATTTCGCACATGTCATTCGATTGACAAACTCTGTAGTCAGGATTTTATTAGTTCATGGTCAACTATATTTGCGTTTATCATTTCCGCGAATTTTGATTCGTTAATTATTCAGGCCATCAATTGTTTTGCTGCTGTCCATAAAGCAATACCGCCGATATATATGCATGAAAGCCCTGTTTCACATGGTTTGTAATCGCTTAGCTTGAAGGCATTGAGAGGCCAGAACAGAGTTTGGTAGGATGCGAAATCGAGCCCCTGGCGAGGCAGCAGCATTTCCGTGGAGGTAAAAAGCAAGGCGCCCGTGTGCTGTGCAATGTCAGTACACGGTAAAGAACCACAGGCGGTCGAAATTTTCAGAGTCATCTACTGCGATACCTCACAAACCTTGAGTCAGTTTGGGACGTTAATCCATATGCACCAAACCAAAGAACGTCTGGTAGAGACTTAAACGGTTTTAGTTTCTTTTTATTTGGCGGGGGGGGGGGGACTTAAATGTTTCTCATTTTTCGGTGGACATCTATAAATTTTAATTACCGACACACAATAAGGGGTACAGAGGTACATACATGTAGCATTGGTTGGAATATTTATTAAAACTAGCTTCCAACTTGACTAGCGGTCAACTTCTGGACATCAGGGTAGAAGTAAGACAACACAATTCCCCGGACATCAGGGTAGAAGTAAGACAACACTGTTGTCTTACTTGTATCCTGCCTGTCTGCGTTATTCGCTCTGTTCAACCATATCTCAATTGCCTAGTAAATGAATGCTCAATGGGAAGCTAAAAAATATGACACCACAATTAACGCTGGTCCCGTCTAACAAATTTTAGTTTCCTTTTGACGAAAATATTGCAAATTAGGCACAATAGTCAGGAACCTCGAAGATATAGTCACTAACGCCCAAACTATGCATTTATAACCACGCTCAAACTAACATTACACTTATTGTCGGCGCCTGATTTTACACTCGTGTATAAAAATAATGTGCCTACAATGTGCTAGGTATTTGCCTAAAATCTAGGGGTTAGTCATTACCTAAAAAAGCTCTGTTTTTGGTCAGAACAAAAATATGCTTACTTTTCACTCTACACCCATCTTTCTAGCTTCACATGATTTTTTCTTTGTTCCTTACACTCGATGATTGTGGACGTACTATACAGAAAAGAACATTAGGATTTTTCCAAATAGTAAACACCTTCTTATGCAATCCAGACATAGCAAAATGCAGCAATAGTCGTCTCATTTTCTAAAACCGAATTCTGAGTCTTTGTTACAAAGTGCCAGCAGTGAAAGTAAACAAAGCCCTCCTCCCTCGCTGCAGATTATGGTGATCTATTCGCAATACCTGTCAGCTTCTCTGAAGTACTCATCAGGTGGAGACCGCTGGAACCGGCTTCAATGTTTCGTGTAAGTTGCAGACCACACTACTTCACTCCAAATTGCTGCACTGCTTCCTAATTTTCGGCAGTGTTTATCAGTGTTTTTTTTTGCGCTTACTGGTTCTCTGATTGAGGAACGCAAAGTTTTTCTCCCCTTCTTCCACGCCCTCCGCAGGCACATGCTCATGAAAACAGCCTGGCCTTGTTCTTATCGCACCATTCATGTGCGGAGCCAAGGAAGAGGCAGTGGTGGAGCTTTTTATTATATCACACACGCTCTATCAGCCGCGGTTATTTAAGCCGCTCAAGAGTCCTTGGCAGAAGAAGGCTGCAATAGAAACAGTGTTAACCCCCTCCTCCTTCCCCAACCTCCACCGTTGTTTCTTATTTCTTTTGCTGATGTCGAAGAAATGGACAAAGAAAACATGTTTCTCTCAACGCGTTGAGTATATGAGTCCGGCTAGCCTTTAAATTTCGGAAATTCAGTGCAGTGTTAACGTACCCTGTTTGCTGCTTCCTGTAACGACATTTATGAAAGAGAGAATGCAATTCTCGAAGCTGACGCTGATACAAATCCGAGAACTTTCGGCAAGAAAATAAAAATAGCGTAAACAACTGAGACGCTAAAAACGAAGTATGAGCGGAACAAAACGGCAGATCAATAACTAACGTACTGAACCACAGGCATTGCATATTTTCATGTGCACAGGAAACCTCAGCAAAAGCTAATCAAAAACCTATTTTTCTAAAACCTATTAATGTGACGCAGCCGTGGCTTTAAAAATTGGTAGAAAGTGGGAGTTTTTGAGCTCTTTGTAGCCAATTGTGAGGTAGAGACACCAAACAGCCACATTTCATTGTTTTCCAGAGACGTTTGAAGCAGTGGTTAGGTCCAGTATCGGACAAGCTGACAATTTTAAGGCACCGTCGTCGTGCGCGATTCGAAACACCATCGGCGAAAAAGGATTACTTCCAAACGATTGCGCCCTAATCAACTCTACCACCACCGCATCTTCTCGCCCCAGCGGCTTGCACAGCGAATCACTCCTTTATAAGCATCAGCTCCCTTCAGCCGTCAGGGGCACTGAAGCATTTGAAATTGAAACTAGCGAGAGTTTTCCATCTCTCAGTTTTTCTCATTAGAAGTGTCAGCATTATTTTTGATTCAGGACAGGCAGTTCAGTCGGAACGATTATGTTTTCTTGTATGTGACCAAACAATTCACACTTCCGCTGACGTCCGTTACCATTGAAAGCTTACATTCTGAGCGAGACGAGCAAGGCCGTTGATTTGCCAATGTCGCATTTTTTATGTTTTACTTGAAATGGAAGTCCATTTTTTAGCTCATTTATTTAGGCGTGTTTACAATGCACTAATGGTGTCAAAGGAGCTCATCAGTAAATGGAGATGTTGAACTGGGAACAGCTCCCGACAGTACCGCATTTACACATTTTTGAACGAAATGCACCCTGCCCTGTTGAATAAACTGTTAAATCAGTTTAGTTTAGACGCACCGTACCCCCCGCTCATTCTTTCGGGTTCGACTTAGTGCTAACTTCCGAGGAGGAGGATGCTTGTTTACCGGAGTTACAAAATCAAAACCTTGAGCATTATTTATAAACTCCACAGTAAAGCTAATGTCCGCTTATATACCTGAACTCTAGAAGCGCAAGTCAGCTGCGGAATGACTTTACTGCGGTAGCCTTAGGGCGCTTATTGATAGACTTTTTAGAAGCTTACGTATTTCCTTAGCATGCTTCTGAACTCACTTCAATATAAAATTAATTTCGACGGGATTTTATTCACACCCGCTTTTTGTTTCAGGTGGAGATGCACATGGACATGGTGAGTACGCTCGAAGCCTTTTCGGAACGAGAAACCTTCTCAGCAGGTGCCGACAACCGGCTGCAATGTCTGCCTGCATTTCCTTGTCCGCGTCATAGGATTGGGTTATTCCTAATCGATTTACTTAGCAATCTACCATTGAACTGGTCTTGCCTAGCTCTCTGAACTAGCTAAACGAATTTAGCAAGACATGCCAAATTGATGAATAAGAATCTTATCTGTTCGAGATGTCCGTTTTGGAAGCACATTCACTTGATTCCTGATTTTTTTTCTTTTTTGCTCTGAAAAAACAAATTGCCGAGTACTCCTTTCAACGGAGAGTGGTAAACATCTCTCAGTGAAAACAAACTTTGCTTATTTTAGAATACGCGTGTGTACATGCACACTTCTTTGGGGAGTTGCGCCTTCAGGAATTAATGCAGAGTAGAAACGGCCTCATTTTGAAGTGCAGGTCAGAATGGAATTCGAAAAGGATACTTGCGGATCGAAGCAAGCCTGCTTGCCAGCATTTCGACTACAGACTTACCAGAACTACGTCTTACATCCCGTATTGTTTTCCTCAGCACCCTTTTCGTACACGTGTCCAAATACTTGTGCATAGCGCTCAAACACTGCACAGAGGAGTGCGCTGGTGTTATATAGAAATGCCCCAGTAGTCGAGCCTACGCCTTGTCGTTAATGCATATTGAATGCATAGTAGGTGGCCTGTGTTGCCCTAAAAGCTTTAGTCTAGTAGCAGCGCCTAACCTCACAAACTATAGTTTACTGAGTCAATCGAGCGCTTTAGGCAAGTCCATAAACGCCTGCGTTATTAACACCATTCACTTAGGGGCCCCGTGTCGCAGAAAGCAGATATCGGCGTTGCGGTTTTAACGCGAAAATCAGACGAAAGCAAAGGAACAGTGAAAGCTTTCCAGAAATTCGTGGAGTCGAAGACAGTTCCTTCGCAGTGGGAGGTAAGCCCGCCACCACTCCACCACAGACCCTCATTGCTGCTCCGAATAAACGTGGACCTAGTGCATGCATTGCCTCTCACCTAATGTTTAGGTGCGTCATTAGGAATTCATTACGGAAGTAATAGTTTACCGAGCTGCAAACAACATTTCCGATTTGCTTGCCAGCGATGCGGCGCTCGCTGGAAAATTCCTTCGGTCTTACTACGCTGCCGCAACAGATGGCGCAAGTTGCTGTCTGATTCAAAGCCTTATACATCCGTTCATCGTCTTCAAAGCATTAGGGTTTAAGAACAGCCGAGAAAAACAGACTGCAGATTTTAGGAGAGAACAAATATTCAAACGGAGGTTATCTGATGATGGTTAAAATACAGGCAGCAGAGAAATTTCACCATTCCATAAATACAAAACAATACTAAATACAGTACTTGACGCGGCCGGGTGGCTTGAGCCGCCGTCATGTAAGCAAGCGAAGTCGACGGACACGCTTCTGGAACATTCTGCTACGAGAGTGCGATGGATGCGGTGTCGGCGGAGCGTAATTCCGTCTCCTCAACGGTATAGGTCCCGCAACTTCTTTTTCCTTACTGGTTGCCTCTCAGCGGGTGAAACGGCGATAGTTGACCGAAAGGCGTCTGAACGCAACCTAAAGGTAACATACACTCACTGAAGGCAGAAAATGATTACGGTGAAGGTAATTGATTAGTGTTACTATTGTCATGCCATCACCCCGTGGCTCTGTTCACGGCTGGTTTTGCAGCTGTTAATAAAAGCACTACATTTTGCAAACTAAAGCGGAACACTCCCCAGGAATGATCTTGGTAGCTTAATTTATGTTGCGGATAAAGCGAAAAAAAAAAAGAAAAATGTTGCTCTCACATGATTCCAACAGATGTTTTATTCGCTTAGTGCTGAAGTAAGTCGCGTTAATCCACTGCGCCAATGAAGCAACGAGTACGGCAAGCTTTAAACCCGATATTATTCATTTTTATAATATTTCCGTTATCTGCCGCCAGGTGACGCTGCTCAGAGGACCCTACCGTTCAGAGAACGGAATCGCGCGTCGGCGGAGCCCTGTACTATAGCGTAGGGCGCTCGTATGAGTCACTGTCTTCTGCGAGTACCGATGGCGCATTAAAGTTTTCTCCCGCTCGGCGATGCGGTCGCGCACAAGAGAAGCTGAGACGGCAGAGACAATGAACGTTCGTCCATCCGTCGTACGTGAGGACGCGAAGTAGACGCGCTTCTGGAACAACTTGTGTGCGATGGATGCGGTGCCGTATACCAACGCGGGACGCTAGAACAAGAAAGGAACCCAGGAAGAGCGCTCGTCCTCTCTCGTCTTCGTGTGTCTCGCGCTAAGCCTCCCTGTAAATCACGACCTACCAACAGGCTCAGAACTCCACTTTGCTCACGTTCTTATAAGTCGTCTCCTGCCAGTGCGGACGGTGCATCTGCGTCTGCTCCTGCTCGAGGTCGCCCACGTAAGAGTGAAGCCGAGAAGGCAGCTAAAGACGAAAGCTAGGTATGCGTACTAAGACGATGAGGATTACGCGGCTCTAAGACGCCGAAATGCGTGCAAGAGACACAGGCACATTGCTTGGTAAGTGGTCGAAAGACGCTAAATACCGAGCGAGGCAGGCGGAGGCAAGGAGGGACGTGTCATGAAAAGTATGTCGTTGTGAAGCGCATAAGAATGCGATGCTAAAGGGGCTCGATAACGTTATCCCATTGACCTCTCAAATTTTAAGTTAAGGGTCTTCCAGTGTTTTTCCAGAAACACTAGAATTTTATTATTGCTAAGTGAATCATCATCATTATCGCCAAGAAAGAAACCTTACTTACTATATTACTCTAACAGGATAACATCTCGTGCCCAGTAGCACGGACTAGCGATATATTACGAATGAATTTTATTACCATGTATTTTCTTCCCTATTTAAGGGACAAGGACATCTAGACCTCATTGAAAGTCGCACATTCAACAAATTAGAAAAGGCGTTGTCGACATACAGCATCTTATTTGACAACCTGGAGCCGTGGACACGCTACACAGTGCAGCTGAAGGCCTGCTCCGAAGGAAGTTGTAAGCCTTATGGAGAGAGAAGTTTCCTCACGCCACCAAATGGTAAGCGGGCAAAATTCTAGCAAACGGTAAGCTTATAACCGTCCTCACCAAGGAGGCTATAAAAAGCTGCTGGAGTGAAAGTCGTCTATGCTGGCCAATTATCTCGGCAGCCATCTCGAGGTGGCCGAGAATCGGCTTGTCACGCGCTGAGGAGCGCTGTTCGCCGGCTTTGCGAGTCTGTTTGAAGTGTTTAAAGAATTCTTAAGTTCTGATGCAATACTGGACGCTGTCAGGAAAGCGATACTTGTCGGGTCCGCTGTGATTACAACTATTTGGATCTTTGAGGATCTCGACGAGTACTGGAGTGTTTTTAGCCCAACTAAGTGCAAAAGGCGCAACTCGGCCTCAATGTCAAACCTTTGTGTCAAGCCATAGCAGTGCAAGTGTCGAGTACAATAACACTGGAATAATTGTACGACCAAATTATTCATAGCTATTAAATAGCTGAAATTCAATTTTGGACATTATGGGCCATCGTATATGTATCATGTAAACGTTCTAAAGACGCGTAACATATCACAGGTTGAAATAGGTATCTCAGTATCCTACTCATCAGTAAACATGGAAATAGCACATCATAAAACTAGCTGCTGACACTTCGAGAATTTGGGGCTTCGTTAGAAGATCACTTCCGCCATCACCAGCATCCATTCTCAAACTTCCGTACGAAACTTTCATTTGTCCAAAGCAATTGGTGCTATCATCAGGTGCACTCAATTGACGGCCCTGATTCCATCCAGACCCATTTCTCGTCTCTGCCTGCTCCATTGGCTGTACCACAACTTCCGTCATTGCAGTGATTCTCTACTAGTTCAATCATTTTTTTTATTTATTTTCAATACTGCTAGCACCGTCGCTGTCCAAAGAGGGTAAGTTACAGAAAGAGCATCTTTATAGACTCTCGTCTGTTCCCGTTCATGAGAATCCAGCGCTAACATGGATCTACTAGCTCTTCAACAATGTTTTTCTACCAGCCGCAGTTCAAGATTGGAACCAGCTTCCCAAACATAATGTAAATGAAACGTGACTCTATTAGATTCAAAGGATGCCTCACATGTCATTTCGTGTCATAACCGATTGCTTCCTCGTCGTTTTTATTGCAACTCCTCCTTGATTTGAATTGTGAGTATTTGAGCCTTTTAACTTTTTGCGCCTTTTCTTAGGCCATCAAGCATTGTTATATTTATGTTTCCTCACCCTCCTTATGTACCCCACCCGGGTCCCTGGGGGTATAATAAACGGTGATGGTGGCGATAGCTTGTACAGCTTGACAGCTTGAAGTCGTTTGCTTTGGATATATTATCACGAGTATAATTGCACTGGACTAACTACTTGACCTATTTAATTGGTCATAATTAATGAAGTTTGACTAAAACGTTTGTTTTAAGTCATATATTGTGCCGAGTACGGCTACACTAAAAAAATCTTATTTGCTCTGAAAAAGGCCCCAACTTCTGATGATTAGAAATTAAGAATAAAATTTAAATTTATGCTACAATTTCGTCATATATCGTTGAAAAGTTCCTAATGAATAGAATTCTAAACAACGCAAAAACCATGCAAAAACCAGATAATGCTCGTCTAACTACGTTCAGCCTAAGAAAAAGCTGTGAACAAGAGTTGAGGGGCAGCCTCAGTTCGCAAGCCAAGCCACCGCTTCAGGTGGTCTTCTCTTAGTGTGGGCAGTATCACGGCCGCTCGATGGAAGCGCGCACTAGGTGCGGCCTGCTACATCGCCCGAAACCCGCGGGAGGCGCCTACTTCCCGTCGCCACCGCCGCGGCGCCACCGTTCGGGGACAGCCGCGCGCGGAGAGTTGCGCCTGGCTGCGCTTTGAGCGAGGCGTCGGTACGGTCGGAGCTTACTGTTTTAAGGATTTAAGAGCTCCGTTTCACACAATTTTGAAACATGAATTCCTATATACTGTCATGTCTAGTGTGAACATGTCAGCACTACCGCGTTTTCTTCGCAAGGATGTATATACTGGCGTGTACACCAAAAACTTTTGTGACGGTAGTTCAAAGCCACTCGATAGTTCGCGATTTACCGTGATGTGCATTCGGGTCAAATTGGTTGTCAGATGAAAATTTCACTCGTCTGTCAGCAATTGGAAGCTGTTCAGCGGCCAAGGTAGCACAATGCATTATCCTTTACATCACAATGCCGCGAATTCATTTCATTGCGTGTCATTTTCATACCGTTTACTCATTCTTGCATAAAACGCGTATACAAAAGATTGATGTCAACATCTTCTATGCTGCCAGCGCAATCCAATAACAAAATGTGATCCTACTGTGACTGGGCGACTGTACTCTACTGTGCAACTTACAGCTAGCATTCAAGAATTTCTAGTCTCAAGATTGCGCATCAAGTCTTCCAGTTTGAAACTAGCTTACCCGCGATCAGAAAAATTGCTTAATGCTTCGCTAATATTCAGCACATTTCCGTGGAACATCAAGGTTGTAAACTGTTTTAATTTAGAAAAACAAATGCATTTAGTATAGTGAAGTTGTGAATTTTTCTAAGCGCAACTGGAGCCGAGGAAACCACAAACTGCTTCAGCAAGACTAGATACATTTATTGCACAGTTACACAAAAAGAGGAAGAAGACGTTCACAAACGGAGAACCTTCCTGGAGAGAGGTTTATGGCATAGCCTTAAAAGTCGCTCCACTGTTGCGTTGAGATTCCCGGCCCAGTTCGCTATCAGGGGGCGCAGCAACTTACTTAGGAATATCTTGCAAAGCTCCTCAGTGTGGGCACGGTTGTTTTTTTTTTCGCAGATTAGCTGCGGGTACTGTGTAAAGTGCGGAAGCAAAACTGAAATGAACAGTTCACACAGCTTGCTGCTTCGCCGGACCTCTTGAGATTTCATTACCCGGTTAATGAAGACGCACGTAAGCTGACAAAGCTTGATTGCTTCCATTTTGGGGTATACCATGCCTCCGTTGTCCATGTTTTTCATTAGCCCGTAAACAGGGTCGGTTGGCTCTGGTTCCTGCAACAGGGTCTTGCCCGACTCGCACGTCACCTGAAAACCATCAGAAAATATCACATAAACCAACAACTTGGTATAGTGGTAGACAAATTTGGAGCTTTCTCCCCTTACGGATCCTCATTAGCATACATGCACTTGCTACCCGCTTATTAAACACATCCCTTAATTACCGCCTCTATCCCTCTCATGCATACTCTTTAGCATACAGTCAGAGGCAACCACATTATGTGAAATATACCACCCGACACAGATATAAAGCCGCGCTTTAACCAAGTCATACGAACGTCCCTGTGTAGTCTCGGTGTAGCGTGCCTGACTCATGATCCAAGGATCCCGGTTTCCATTCCCATCTCACCCTTTCATCTTAATGAAGCTGCAGAGTTCGCAGCTCCTGCCAACTTTATCATGTCATGTGGTCTCGTTGCACCACACATCCCGCCGAACAATCAGGGTCCGGCCACATCACCTGTAAAAAACCTCCTGCCACAGACATTCCCACGGCGTTTTGCCGACAAGGCGGTCACCATTGTTTCTGCGGAACGGGGCTTTTAACGCTATCGCATTGGCTCCTACTCAGACAACCTCAAGAGTATAAACAAATATTGTATGCACAGATTTCTTTGCTTCCAAGGCCATTCAGACAAGAGGAAAATTTTAAACAATGTGTATGTTTATGTAAAAAAAAAACAGTTCATACCTTTTCCTGACATGTTCTCGCAACATAACCAGCGAGAAACGCTACTGGTGCCACCTCAAAGTGTTCCTCTGCTTCAGAACACAGCGTTAAAGATCCGAGTTCACTGGTCAGCTCCCTGGTAGCAAATTCAATGGCAGTTGGCAGGGCATATGTTTCAGCATGTGGACTTGTTACCCTCAGCGCTGCTTTCATTTCAGAAGAAGTGGGTGCATTGCCACTTCTCGCTGCTTGAAAGATGCCAACCTGAAAAAAAAAAGAGAGGAATGTGACCTTGCATATTGTACCAGCGAAAGACACGGGGACACAAGAACTGGCCCAAGTGATCACCATGTTAACGTGACCTTGATGAGCACACTTTGGAATATTTTTAAGCAGTACCTTTAGCAGTTTATCCGCTGTCAAAAGTGCAGTCCTGGCATCCACCCGGTCGTTGCCGCCGTTGAACTGCCGAAGACAGCTAAACAGCGATTCCACAGGGTCACTGTTTAGCCCGCGTGTTAAGACATAGTGGAAGCTGCAAATATGAAATTCATTTGAGTAACCTGTTGCAAACAACGTAAAACTGAGCCGAGAAAAAAAGAACCTACTTTAGGTGGTCAAGAAGATATTCAATCAGTGCCACTGTTGACCGTGTTGTCAGGAGTGTGGCTTCGTAGGTCTCTTTTGTGATTCGCCTCGACCGCCCAGCATTCATTTGGAGGTCTTCCAAGTAACAGATGAAATCTAGCTCCAGCCAGGAGAGTCGTTCATCATCTGTTAAAAAAAATGCTTTCTCATGCATCCCGCTTGCCTTCACTGCACCGATATCATGTAGGGCGTACCATTTCGCAACCATTCGCATGAAATATATTGTAGCCGAGCTGTCTTTGAAGTGGCATGCTTCAGGATGACATTCCGGGTTCTCTTGAAGATATTGTAGCGTTGCTATTACTGCCAGAGAAAAGATTTGAGTGGCCCTGCAAACTTTCATTTTCTCCAGGTTGTTTGGTTCAACGCGTGCACGAGTAAGGAACCTGACTGGCTTAACCAGTAGCTCTGACTGAATTTCGAAGAGCTCTCTGTCATTCTCTGTGAAATGTAAGGAACATACCAGAGACCTGTAGCTAGGCGCCACTTGCTACTTTTTCCCGCTTGTCTTTGGCGGGAGATATTCTTGAGCCACGCTTCCCTACGCTGGAGGTCGCATGGGAACTCATGATACCTCACGGTAGGGTCTTTTCTCGCGTTTGTGTCGCAGAGCGGCACACAGCAGTTTCGCGGCATTGCGCCGCACGCGTGAGACGGACCACCGCACGTGCGCACAGCAAAAAGCACGAAGCGAGCCCAGCACACAACGCAAACGCGTCCCGTCTAGACGTAAACGAGCTCACACACGCGCACACAATAAAACTTGAGTTGATTACGCTGATCTGAGGCGAACGCGTCCAGAGACCAACAAAACCGCGCGCCCCGAGCCCGCAATCCCGACGGTGACGTGTCCCTGAACAGTGGCGCCCTCAGCAGAAACAGCGGGCGCAACTGTAAACTCCCCAAGGACACGCTCGCCCATTGACGGCGGCGCGATGCAGCAGGCCGCACCTGCGCTTCCATCGAGCGGCCGTGGCAGTATGATCATCACTGGGGGGAGGGGGTTACATGAACCTTTGCTGCCGAACAACAAAAGCCAGGCAGGGGGAGGGAGGAGGGGAAGGAGATAGTAAAGGGGCAAGGACTGAAAAAATGTTTCTTCGATATGAATTTCTGCTCCTGGAACCAGTAATCCCGTAGCATGGAAGAAAAAATAAAGGCAGCAACAGCTTTTGCTTTCCAGGTGGTCTGTATGAGCCGATAACGTGGCGCTGCATAACTATGTTATACTGTGTAGGGTCGATGAGATGTCGATGGAGTTGACAGGCTCGCTTGTGGACCCATTGCTGGCCATGTTGGCACAAACGTCTCCCCAGTTTGACCGGCAGAGCTCCTCTAAATGTTGGGTTATCTGCGATTAAGTGTGGTCAGCCGCTATTTCAGGGCGCGATTTGTTCTTTTTCCAGCGCTCGAGAAGGCTATCGTAAGCGTGCCAGAGGTGGACGAGTCTGCATAGTGTTTTATGCAAGAGTGCCCTATGTTGTTTCGATATGTTGAGTGTGCATGTAGACATCGCTCAGAAGTCAGCTAACCTATTGGTCGATGTGTGTAATGTTGGAAGCTGGCTTGTCCATTATTCGCAGTTTGCGGATAGCATCCGAGTTTGTGAGCGTTGTGTAAGGAATTTGTCGCTGGATTGTTTAAATGGGACAGCGAGAGAGATAGTATAGTGATCACTGCAGCATGTGGTGTACCCTGTTCCAGGTAATATCCATGAGGTGGCGGCTGAGCGTCAGGTCTGGATTGGTCTTCATGCAGTTGCTATTGCCGATTGGCGTGGGAATGTGAACGTTATTGTGCACAGTGAGACGGAGTCTCGTGCCAAGAATGATATGCGTTGACCCCAGCCCCGAGGCAGCTCGGTAGCCCTAGTCTGCTTGTGAAAATTGGAAGCCCTCCCCCTTCCCTTCTTCCGTCCCCTCCCCTAGAACAAAACATGAGTGGCGTCCATGCAGATCTCGCAGAAGCGTCTCCAGTGAAGGCATTGTGTGGGACAGAGTTGCTATATTTTGGCTAAACAATGGATATCATGGCGCGTGTCTGTGATTTATAATTACGGTAACAACATAAGGCACGTCCGATGTGTGAGTGAGCAGTGTCAAAGGGCGCATGCTCGCAGGCAAAGGGTATTGTCGGAGTGACCAGAGACATGACTAGGGATAGTGGTGAGTGTGTTTTTTAGAATTTTGGGTGTCAGGGTCATGCTGGGTATAATTTGAAACGTATCGTGCTTGCCCCAGAAGCTGCTACGTTTCCACTTGAGAAGAAGTAATTCAATAAAATTATCTGCCCCGCCATAGTGGAGCATTGGGTGTTTGAGGAACATAAGTGTTGTTTTGGGGGGAATTATTGGGTGTGATGGTGGGTGGGATTGGTGCTAAGCGCATTTCCAGCGTCTGGAGCATCCGAGGCAATAATTGTTTTTATCTTCTGCTCAAATCTGCGGGTGATGTGGCCTATGCTGGTGTTAAATTGTAATCAAGGCACGCCTTCATTTTTGTCATTTTTGCCTCAAGTTTTTCTTCTATCTTCCTGCGATCGTCTTGGGTGATCTGGGGGGATTCAGGTGCGCGTTACGGCTTAGCTGGTGCAGGGTAGGGTACAGATCTGGATTGACTACAGAGGAGGGATGGTTCGGGTTCTTTGTATTGAGGTGAAGGAGGAGTGGTACGAGATTGTGTAGGGGGGATTGAGGGCGATAAAGGGGTTCTGTGGGAGTGGTGGAAGAACAATGATTTGTGCGAGCGCTAGAATTGGGAAATAAAGGCAGCTTATCTCCGCGCTTCGGGCCCGTAGCTCCTCGTACCTGGGATCGTCGTGATATGGGCTTGGTAACTTGACGGCTGCTCGGTCTCCCCATGAGAATTATTGGGGCGCGTAAATGACTTTGAGGAGTTTTTTCGCCGGTGTGTGTGTGGCGATTGTGTCGAGTTGGGATGGAATGTCCTTGCAGGGCACGCGGTTTGAGAGTCTAGCTTGGAGGGATTGACGAACAGGAGCCTTACATCGTGCCGTTCCCTTCATGTGGGCTCCTCGCACAGGATGCATACTGGCGTGCACTTGGGTATTTCTTGAATGTGTGTGTGCAGTGCCACATCTGGGGTAGTCGAGCGTGTGCCGTAATACGCAGCCATCTGTTCGATGCCCCGCTGCTTGCAGTTTGTTCAAGCGTCCACATGGTCTTGGGATGGGGTGCAGGAGATTAAAACCTTCCCACATATGATTTGTCGAAAGGATATAATAGACTTTCTGTTTCACAATCTTCTGGCGTAGACTACAGGCGCCTGGGGGTTTTCGATGATGAAATCGTTCAGTTTAGTTCCGTTCTGCTTACAGAATGCATTACTAATTATTACACATCAGACCCGTCGGGGAAGCTAATGTGTGCCGCCATTTCATGCTTAGTGGCTTGTAATTTCAAATTGGGGATTTCACCATACCAATGGCAACTTGTTGGATGGATGTACTCACCGTGTTCGTATTGTTGGTAGGAAGAATGCAGATTTGTACCTTATCTGACTCCTGGACCTCTGGTGCTACACGAAAAGTGCGGACCATAGTTGGCAGGGTGGCGCGATGTTGAGCTGGGGGCCCCCGTGAGAGCGAAAAACCACTTTGAAGTGTGTGAAGAGGAGTGGAGGCTGTTGTCGAGACCTTGCAGCTTTTAAGATGATGGAGACTGGGGTGCGGCGGGTGGCACTCAGCATTTCTGGTGCTCGAGCCGGCCGTCGCACCAGCGTTCACTGCGAGGGCTTTTCACGGCGACTTTGTCGGGCATTCCGACTCCTCGCGTCTAGCAGGGACCCTCAATATATTCTAAGGTCGAGCTTGGCGGATCAGGGTTATTGCAGACCTGAAGCCCTGGTCGCACACTGTAGCGATCCACACTCAGCGATGACGATGGGTACCTACAAGAGAGAGCAGGATGAAGATGCAGCACGTTAACCCGTGTGAAAGTTGAAGCGCTGTACAGTGCCCACACTATTTCCCCCACTGCTGTTGAAGCAGCCAGCCTGGCTGCAATTAGTCTACAGCGTTGCGCCTAATAAAAGGTTTCATGCGTGAAACGTGGAGAACTTCAGTGCCACGGTAACGACTGTCTGGAGGAGAGTAAACAGGAGAGACGTGATAGTTCACCGGGGAGATTAGTCCAAGAGCTGAGTAAGGACGAATGTAATGGCGCTGGAACTTGTCAAAAAGACCTGAAGTGCGCAATTGTGTCCAAAGTAACACCTTGCCGCCAGGACGGAACGAAATTTGGCGGTGGGTCGCATCGTAGTGGCACTTGCGGTCTTCCTGGTTGACTTCAGTGTTGAAGCGATCAAGCCGGCGAGATTTGGTCACTCGGGGAATGAACTGGCCAGAAGGGGGTGATGACGAGCTGGCATGTGTAGAAAGAAAGAAGGCATCAAGAAGGGTAGCGGTAGAACGGCCGTAAACGAGAAAAAATGGGTTATAACCTCTGATCCGCTGTACAGCCGCATTTATTTATTTATTTATTTATTTATTTATTTATTTATTTATTTATT
>JAJIZL010051209.1:0-26226 GCA_023969395.1 Amblyomma maculatum
CACACACACACACACACACACACACACACACACACACACACGCACGCACGTACTTGGCTTTGCGCATTGCGAACAGGGAGAGGGGGTATGGCGTTTGCCAGTGCGTTGCTCTGTTAAAGCTCTGCTGCTGAAGCCTCCTTCAAAAATCGATGCAAGGGCTCAAATAAAGTTTGCACCGGTTTCCCACTAACTATATGCCAGCATAAAGTATTCTCATCGCTTCTGCGATATCAGATGTATGCGGTGTTCCTTCGCAAACCCCTCGAAAGAATTACTGCGCGGAATTATTTATTTTGATAACAAAAGTGAGCGTGCTTGGTGCGAGTACCGAGGGGCACGGAGCATCGGTGCTGCGCAAGTAGGGAACATCTTGTCTCTCCGTCCAGAGCCTCCTCTTTTACCGTACCGAACTACCTTCAGCGGCCTCAGATAGAATGTGTCTGGCCACTCAATAAGTGTCATTCAGTTCAGTTCAGTCGTTCTGTCGTGTCCGACTCTTCGTGACCCTATGGACCATGTCACGCCCCGCTTTCCGGTCTCTCACTATCTTCCTAACATCACATAACTTCATAGCTCACATAAAACACTTCGCGGAGATAAAATAAAAATGTCCTAGTAATCCCATCACAAAACATTTCAGTTCGATGCATATATGTACAACAGTAGTAAGCTGAATGCTGGTGTTTCAGATTGAGGTATACGCCTCAAGACTATCACGTATTCTCCAGAAGAAATTCAAACATCTTTTCGCTTCTTACTGATATTAAAGAAAAGTAAGGAAGCCACAAATAGAAACGTGCGAGGCAAACCTAAGCGCAATAAAACAATGTGAAAAGAAAACAAATCAAAGGGTAGTAACCCCTGTTACACCGAAGATTGCGAGATATCATCAAATGACATACGTTTTCGGATTGTGCTCGTCGAAACCTTTTCAATATATGGCTTGATGTACCTTAAAGTTTAATTTTTATTCACAGTTGGCTAAAAACAGTATTTTATCTAGACTTGTAAGTAGAGTAGTGCAATCGCACTTTATATGAGCTATCCAATATATTATATGATATGTATCGTAAAGTTAGATTTTGCATCAAGATTAACTGCAGGTAATCATTAAGATTTACTAGTCGTCCAGTCCATTTACACCCGACACAAGCTCAACAATTATATATGATTTGATGGTGTACCGTAAAATTAAATTTTCAGTCACTGCAACTGAATACAATTTCTAATTGATAAAACAGAAAATTAGTTATATGGTCATGCACCAGTTCAGCGTAACACAATTTCTATACTAAGTGAGATTTTTCTCTAAGCAGGCTATGTCCAACCTTGACCGTGGCTGTGTATGAAAATCATCCAGCTGTTTACAAGCGTACTCCGCAGTTTTACCTGGAGTAGTAGAGATGCCGCACTAAACCAAAAGGCTGCACCTACCGCACTGGCACCTGATCGATAATACATCGATTTTTCAACGCGTACAGAGGGCTTGTTATGCGAATCTCGCGTGGTTCTGTCCACCGAGACATGACCACGAAGTGTAACAAATTTTCTGTTTAGTGTTTCTTTGCTGTATTCAGTAACTGCCTTGATAAGAAAATACAGCGCCAGCATGAGGTAAAAGATACAAGACGAAAAGCTTGCTCATCGCGAATAGCCCCCCCCCCCCCCCTCCCCGGCAAGAAAAAGAAAACATTTTATAGTGGGGAAAAACATCTTATGCCTGATCTTGTGAAATTTCACGAAGGCAACGCAAGGGAAGAATCATTACCATCTTTACTTGCACGAGTCTCTGCTGTCATGCACGATAAAAGCTTTTCTGCGGGATACAGAATGAAAGTGAGAAAAAGGCCGCAGCTGGCGAAATTGCCCTTGTTGAAGGACCAACGAATGTGAAACGCAAAGCAGTTTTGAAGAGCAGAGGCAGCAAACAAATATTGAGCGAGAGATAAATCGTGCGAAAGATTTGCGAAGATTGTCATTCTTTTGGTGAAGCAGATGTGTCGCATGAAGCAAGTGGTAGTTACACCGCTTTAATATAGAGACACATCTGTCTTCAGATGGTGAGAGCATGAAGATGCTTAAATCTTGGATTTTGAAACAAACACTTATTAAAGACTTCGCCACGTTTAAGCGCTTTGACAAATTGCGAAAATTTGGTGTCTAAAGTAATGTGCTTGTAAACTTCAAATACATTGGTTGTAAAGGTTCAGGCATTACCAGTTTTGCCCTTTATATGGGCTTTTTTTTTTTCAAAGCAGGAAATAATAAATAACCCCAGAGTTACATCGATTGCAGATCAAACGCTAATGTGGGTCAGATCATCTCATTTCTTGAGAACTTTCATTCAGCCATCTGAATAATAGTAACATCCCCATAGATGTCTTGTGGCTAAAGTCCCTCATATTGCTTTCAGGCTTCGCCTCAAGAGGTTTCGTTCTGTTTATAGTTTTTAACGTCCCAAAGCGACTCATGCTGTAGTGGAGTGTTCCGGAAATTTCGACTAGCTAATGTTCTCTAACGTGCACTGAATGGCATATTACATCAATGCGTTGTTTTTGGCCACCATCGTAAACTGGCCGCCACTGCAGATACTCGATCCACCGTTCTTGGGCATAGAAAACGAGAGACTTAACCACTGCGCCACCGCGGCGTGGTCTGCTTCAAGATTGTGCAGCTTAGAAAGTCTATAGGCATCACTTGCTTTGCATTGAGCTACGTTAATTCCCCCACGGCGGCGTCTTTCATACCCTGAGTTGCTTTGTGATGTCAAACACTATAAAACAAACCAAGCAGTTTTTATCGCAAATATCTGGTTTGCAACAGCTTTTCGGTCTAGCAAGCATTGTGAGCTTACGCGTAATACCACCAACTCCGTTATTCTTTAAAATTTTGTCAGAGGATATTAGGACTACAGTATCCGAAATTCAGGGAGAAAGAATGGCAGCTTATCACGCGAAAAAAACCGGTTACCGAGATGAATCAGTGATCTAACGCAGTGGACAGTGAACATGATCTGTTTGCCAAAGCCTGGTTCGATAGGCAATATTTTATTCCGTCTGCACTCGTGAAGATCACAGGTGTAGCCGCCGTCAGGGTCAGAGGTACGCGGGTTTTGTAAAGAGGCCGGTATTTTGAGCTATTCAAGCAATAGCAACGGTGAGAGACGACATTCACACCTACAATGCCACGGGCCACGCTAAATATAGCGCTAATATCCCGTTTACATATAATTCAGTAAAATGACCCTTGTACGGAAGATACCATAGCACCGCACCAAAACACGATATCCTACACAAAATCCTGCGGGAAGCCAAAAGCTCTGAGAAGGCCAAGAACACACCTTTATTCTACGCGATCGAAGTTATCCTGCTGCAAGAGACAAACTAGCCGATTAGTGTTGTCTTCAAAGTGAACAAAGACATTATTAAATGCAATTAAACAATTTGGCAGAAGCGCAAAACATTTTAAAGGTACGCTTTACACATGCAGTGCTTCATTAAAAGTTTGCCGACGATTACTTTACTTCTTATTACGAAATTTTAGCCCAGCTAATCAGCTGTTTCACCTTTTCGATAGATTGAGGCAAAGATTTCAAGCAAGACATGTATGTACATACATTTACAGACATTTTTTTAATTTTTCACACATGTTCCTTCAAGAAACACTCCATTAATAGTTCTTGACTGTCATGAAGGAAGCTTTGTAATCGCCCGAAGCCTTCCACAACGACATCTCTTTCTCTCTTTTTTTTTCACTGCCGCCTTTGTACATTTTTTTACAGCTCGGTCAATGTGTCCTGCCCTGAATTGTGACAGATACTACGCCTTTTTTTTTTTATGTCAACCAATATTAAACGCCGCTGATGCCTGCCGTACTGCGTCTATTTCTATATGCTCTGTGGTGTGGCGTTCGAGGAAGAGCCAAATGAAAGGTACCGCACGGACGCTTGGATAGAACGCCTGGCAGGGTCATCTTCGTAAATGCGTGAATTTCCTGTTGACGCAGTCACCAGTCATGGCGTCATGACCAGATATGACGTCATTATCAATTCCGGTTATTATACAAGGCCTTATGTGACATTATAATGACGTCACATCCGGTCATGACGTCACGGTCGATGACGTCACCAGGTTACGAGGCCGACGATGACGATGACGCGAAGCGCAGTATTGGGTGCCCGAGTTGCCCTCTTAAACTGAGTTTAGACATTTTAAATGCACGTCCAGACTGCTTAAAGCAGAAAATTTCAAATATGGCAAATAAAAATAGATACACACATACAGCAATCACAAGAACAGTGCCTACTACACATACGCGTTGCGGTGCATAAAGCGGTGAACCGAAACCGTGGCTCACGCACCCCGTTTAGAGACACACAATACTGATTCACCCAAATAAAACCAACGGCACTCGTTTATGCCATATATTGCAACGCCCAAATCTGCGCTGATGGTTTAAAGAAAGAAGAAGATATTTTTTAAACATTTTTCTATCTTCAAATCTTCCAATAAGCCGCTTTTCTGCAGCTATTTTTTTTACAATAATATGTATACTCATGATTAAAAATCCCTAGCTTTGCACGAAAAGTAGCCAAATATTTGACCATAATTCAACCAAATTACTGTATACGTCGAAGCCCAGAACGCAAAGCGGTGCATAAAATTTGAAGAGCTTCCTTGCTGGCAAAAACAGCCGAGCTTTACCACGGCCGGTCTCGATGCGTGCGTTCGCCCAACGCGTGCGCTAATACCGGCCGTGTTCATGGTTAAACCTAGCTTTCCGAATGTAAGCTCTCTTGAACATGCTTCTGGCCGAAGCGGTGGTGTACTCGGACGGCGACGCACCTCATCCGACCTAGCAACCAAGCGCCGACGAAGCAGTTGCTAACCCACCACGGTCAACGCCCGTTTAAATACTACAGTTGGTAGAAACTTCTTCAGGCCTCCAGTAACGCGTCTCTGGCATCAAAAATTCAGGGGGCACTTTTGCTTACCAAAGTGCTTCAAGGCGGAACCCTTCCCCGCCTTGCTGCTTAGGCATTGGCTACAAGACCGTTTGCGATTAACTAGAATTGTTACAAATACTGCGCCTTTTCTTTGATGTCAACCAATTTTAAACACCGCTGATGCCTGCTGTGCTGCGTCTATTTCTAATATATGCACTGTGGTGCGGCGTTCGAGAAAGCGCGAATTGAAAGGCGCCGCACGGACGCCGGGATGGAATGCCCGACGGAGTCAGCTTCGTATATGCGTGATGATGATGATAACTTTATTTTTCCACCAGATAAGGAGGCCCCCAATTCCCGCCCCCGTCACGCAGGCCTAAGGGACGGGAGCAGAGACCTCCGCGATCAGAAGCAGGCAAAGAGGTCTTGGCTCTTCGCGGCTTCTTCCGCCAGGCGGATGGCTTGTAGCTGTGGAGCAGGGACCTCGCTCCTGGGGAGCTAGTACATTCCCAGATTATATGGTCGAGGGTCCCTCTCTCCGCCCCGCCGGGGTGGTGCAGTGGTAAGACGCCCGCCTACTGTCCGGAGCTCCCGGGTTCGAACCCGACCACGGCGGCTGCGTTTCGATGGAGGCGAAACGAAGTGGTGTCCGTGTGCTGTGCGATGTCATCGCACGTTAAAGATCCCCAGGTGGCCGAAATTACTCCGTAGCCCTCCACTACGGCTCCCATTTCTCTCTTTCCACTTTCACTCCCACCTTCCTCCCTTTCCTTACGGTGCGGTTCAGGTGTCCACATAGCAAGTGTGACAGATACTGCGCCTTTCCCTTCCTGTGAACCAATTATTATTATTATTAGGGTCCCTCTCTCCCCACAGTGCTTGGATTTATTGTTTCTCCTATCGTCCATTTGGACATAATATGCCAAGACCGGGCTTACAAAGTTCCCTGCTTGCGGGCGCCGCCATGTGATTGCCTCCCTATTGTTTAGACTTTTATTCTGTGGTGGCACCAGTCTCCTGCTTAACCTGTAATTTTGAAGAATCTCCGTATCATTTTGCAGACGCGCGTCCATGTTCCGGCAATCGGGCGGCTCCACAGTTACCCGGACGTAGAGAGCTCGGGCTAACTCGTTGGCCGCTTCGTTGCCAGGAACGGACGTGTGTGCAGGGGTCCAAATTAGGCGAATGTCCCTGTTTAGTCTTGCCCCGCCGGGGTGGTGCAGTGGTAAGACGCCCGACTACTGTGCCGGAGTTCCCGGGATCGAATCCCGGCCTCGGCGGCTGCGTTTCGATGGAGGCGAAACGAAGTGGCGTCCGTGTGCTGTGCGATGTCAGCGCACGTTAAAGATCCCCAGGTGGTCGAAATTACTCCGTAGCCCTCCACTACGGCCCCCCTTTCTCTCTATCCACTTTCACTCCCACCTTCATCCCTTCCCTTACGGCGCGGTTCAGGTGTCCACAGAGCAAGTGTGACAGATACTGCGCCTTTCCCTTCCTATGAACCAACCAAGAACCAACCAACCAAACCTGTTTAGTCGTCTACTGGCGAGAATCCTTGCCGCTTCCGGCGAGACCCTACCCTTTCCAAAATTCCAAATAGCTGTTTTGCTATCGCTGAATAATGTTACGAGGGAGGGGGGGAATGATTACATTTTCTCGGCAGTCCTGTGGGATACTTGATTTTTCTCGTAGTCCCCTATCTGTGTGCAGGCCTACCATTTCGAGTATAGTTCTGCCAGTGGTCGTTCGACTTAACCTTTCCAGCTGCGAAACTCTGACAGCCTCCGCTATTTCGTCCCAGCTATTGTGCACTCCCATAGGAAGGAGCTTCTTTGTGGATGTGGTAATTGGTAAGCCCAGGGCACTCTTTATGCACCGTCGAATGAGAGAGTCTAACCTCTTCTTCTCTTCCGACCTGATATTTAAGAACGGCGTAGAATAGCTCACGCGACTTATTACGTAAGCTTGGATGAGTTTAAGCAAGCTTCTTTCCTTCAGGCCTCGTCCTTTCAACGCGATTCTTCTAAATATTCCAATGGCTTGTGTGGCGAATCCCTCTAGCTTTCTGATTGTTCCATCATTATATCCATTTTCCTGAATGAATAGTCCTAAGATTCTGATTTGATCTACCTTTGGAACTGGTTTTCCTTCTACTTTAATGTCAAATTCCCAGATGCGCTTGTATCGGAGTGACTTTGGGTTATAGATGAATAATTCTGATTTTTGCGGCGAGCATGATAGACCCCTACTGGCAGCGTAGTCTACGACAGTGTCCGCCAACGCCTGCAGGCGCTCCTCAATGCTCGCATCACTACCCTCGTTAACCCAAAGATTGATGTCATCCGCATAAATACTGAAATTTAGCCCCTTTATGCTCCTCAGAGCTTCTGGGAGGCCCCTCATTGCCACGTTGAAAAGGAACGGGGAGAGAACCGAGCCCTGCGGCGTCCCCCTGCTCCCTAACTTCACTGTGGGGGACTGAATGTCTTGAAACTTTATGCAGGCACTTCTGTTTGACAAGAAGTCCTTGATGTACTCATATGTTCGTTCACCTACTCCGATTTCTTGGAGACCGTAGAGGATCGCTTCGGGTTTAACTTTGTAAAAGCCTTTGTCAAGACCAGGCCGAGAATCACTGGCGTCTCTAGAACGGGAGTCGATTATGTCGTATTTGAGTCGGAGCATCACGTCCTGCGTGCTCAAACTCAGTCGAAAGCCGACCATCTCGTGTGGCCACAGATCCTGTTTCTCCATAAAGCGCGTCAGTCGTGTCTGGACTACATGCTCCATCAATTTCCCCATGCATGAGGTTAGAGAAATAGGTCTTGGATTTTCTAGTTTCGGGGGTTTGCCCGGTTTTGGGATAAGAACTACGTTTGCCGACTTTCACTGCCCAGGCAGGTGCCCTTTAGTCCAAATTTCTTGCATATACTCAGTAAGAGCGCTGATGGAGTCATCATCCAGGTTTCTTAAAATTTTGTTAGTTATCCCGTCAGGGCCCGGGTTCGATTTTGTTTTTAGTCCCAATATTTCTGCCCTGACCTCCGCCTCCGTGATGGGTGCGTCCAGCTCCTCGTTGGGAGCTCCGTCATACTCTGGGAGGGGGGCACTATGAGTATCGCCAATGTACATGTTCACTAGTGCATCCATAAATTCCGCGTCTGTACCCTTAAACGCGTGCCTGGCTTTTCGTAATATAATTCCTGACTGGGATTTTGAGTTGGTCGGATCTAATAGGTGTCTCAGCAGATTCCACGTTCTGGAAAGGCTCATGCCCCCTTCCAATCTCGTCGCATCTGCTGCACCAATTCTGTTCGCGTAATTTAACCACGTAATTTTCAATTTCTTTATTATGTCTAGTTATCCTCCTTTTAAGATTACGGTTCCACTTTTGCTTCTTTAGTCTGCGCTCCATACCATGTTTTGCCTCTCGTCCATGTTTTGGCATCGTCCCCTTCAAGATTCTTTGTTGCCTTACCAACGTGACGCATAAGGGTTTTCGTCTATTTTTCTGTGTTTGTAATCTTCCTTTCGGCAGCCTCTCTCGCTTTTCCCTAAATAGTTCCCATTGCGTAACCCTCGGTTGACACACACGGCGTGTCTTTAATCCTTTTTTAAGGATTGAGGCCAGAATAAAATGGTCGCTGCCAAAATTTTGCTCCGAATTTTGCCACTTCAGATCTTTCACATTTTTGGAGAAGGTCAAGTCAGTGAAAGTGTCTACGCAGACGTTGTTACCCACCCTGGATGGAAAACTAGGGTCCGTGTGCAAGGTGAGTCCTAGCTCGTGCGCGTCTTCCCATTACCGCCTGCCTTTAGGATCTTGTTTAGCGTAACCCCATTCCGGGTGCGTCGCATTGAAGTCACCGACTATTAGCAAGGGGTTACTCCCGGCTGTGATTATCGCTTTGCGAAAGAGGGCCCTGAATCTCACCTTTGTCTGCTCTGGCGTACTATACAAATTTAAGAGGAACAGGCTTGGTTGCTCTTTTCGTCCCGTAAGTATTTCCAATAGCACTGCCTCAATTTCTTTCGAATTGATTTCGTGCATGTATCAGCAATGTTCCTCTTAACCAATGTTGTGACGCGAGATTTTTCATATCTGTCACTTGAAAAAGATTGGTATCCCGAGAGTTTTGCTGCTTCACCCGTCTCTTCAGGGCTATAGCTAGTGGTTTCTCATCTAATAGCGTCAAGTACTGTTGCACTAACGCACGCTTGCGTTGGAAGCGGCGACACTGCCAGACTAAAAGCTCACTTGGTGCGCCTCTGGCCATTATGGAGCTGATCAAATTTTTCCTCAGCTTTGGTCTTGTGGTGGTTGTTCCATACCACAGCCACGGCATTTCACATTTGCGGTGTCCGTGCAGACATCTTCGCGGTGTCCGAGCCTGCCGCAGGCGTTGCAAACTTCAAACTTCTTGCGGTAGAGAACGCAGCGTTGCGCCACGGGCATGAGTCTAACCCACCGCGGCACCTCTTTGTCTTCAAACAATATTAAAACTGTCCTCGAGTTTCTTCCCAGTCTTCGCACCCCCAGGACCGGAGGATTCCCGTAGACTTGCAGACTTTTCAAAATATCGTCTGAAAAGGACAAAGGGACTTCATGTATGACGCCTTTCCCGCAGTCCTCTAGCATAGCGATGTACGTAGTCAGTTCGATTTTTCCCCTTCAAACGCGAGGAGCTTCAAGTCGGCGTACTTTCTCTTCCTTTCCGCGCTGACGGTGGCGACAAGAATGGAATGTTGCTTCACATTCAATGAGATGACATCTTCCCTGGCCGCGTCTGGGCTCACGCCAGCCGCCCTAACTATTATGTCAGCCAAATACGCACTTCCGTATTTCATCAGACCTACGAGACCGCTGCGCGGCCTCATGACTATTTTCTCGGCGCCGTCCGGAATACGGGCAATTGCCTTTCTACCGACTTTGCCGCCGTCTTCCTGCCTGCGAGCTTCTTGGCGGCTCGCTGGCGTTCCATATTGCGTGCCTCGTCGTTCACTAGGGCAGCCGCTTTCCCTTTCTTCTTACTAACGTACCATTGTCCCGGCACGTTCAATTCTATGGATCTATCTCCGTACCTTGTACGATCTCTCTCATGGTTAAGGCAGTCTCCGAGCGGAGCTTCCGCCGCCGGTGGCTTCTCACCGCTAGGCCTAATCTCAGGCTTAGCTCACTACATGGCTCGTCGAACACATCACAGTCCCAAAAATCGTAACGAGGCGAGGAAGGTCCACCTTAGAAGAATTGATATCCTCGGCGTCCGTTCGTCGAATATCCAAAATCCGTCGAATCCAACTTGTGCTCAAGCGGCCGTATAGCGAACGCACCTCCGCTCTGTCGTATATGCGTGAATCTTCTGGTTACGTCATCAGCAGTCATGACCGGATGCGACGTAATTATCACTTCCGGTTATTAGACATGACCGCATGTGATGACGTCACATCCGGCCATGACGCCACGGCCGATGACGTCACGATGTGACGACTATGGACGTTTCGAAACCTCTAACCATTGCTTTTGGTTAGTAATAGCTAACCATGGATTGCACTTTCTGAATAATAGTTAATGTCTGGTTTGTGTTAGTTAAACACCCATTATTGTAAGTAATAATTAATGATAGTTACGATGACCTCCAAATGCACGAGTTCCTATGGGCATCTGCTTAAATATTTTATTATTAGTCGTAAATTATCATGCAAGTATCTTAAATATGTCTTAAATCACGTTCCGATATCACCCGATTGCTATTGATTAAGCATCGATTGAATGGTGATTGGCATATGCCCATATAAGGCATATACCTGAAACGCGGACACATTTATTAACGACAGTATGAAGCATTAAAGGTTGGTTGGTTTGTGGGGTTTAACGTCCCAAAGCAACTCAGGCTATGAGAGACGCCGTAGTGGAGGACTCCGGAAATTTTCGACCACCCGGGGTTCTTTAGCGTGCACTGACATCGCACAGCACACGGACGCCTTGCTTTTCGCCTCCACCGAAAAGCTGCCGCCGAGGCCGGGAAGCATTAAAGGCTTTGCGTTAATAAAAGCGTGCAAGGGAATAGCGGCTGCGTTTCGATGGAGGCGAAACGGGGAGGCGCCCGTGTGCTGTGCCAACTGAATGTTGTTGTAGTGGCTGTAGGAAGAAGGAATGAAAATGCACGGGCCTGCTACTGGCTCTGTAGCTTAACCAGTAGCAAGCCCGTGCATTTTCTTTTCCTTCTTCCTACAGCCACAACAACAACCGGAGAGAACATTGATTTATAGGAAGGGAAAGGCGCGGTAACGGTCTCACTTGTTTTCTGTGGACACCTCAACCGCTCCGTAAGGGAGGGGAGGAAGGTGGTTGTGAAAGGGGAAAGAGAGAAAGAGTTTATGCAACCCTTCTTCACTCGGGGTTGGTTTCGAGCCCGGTGCCAGAAGGGGTTAAGAACATCAAGTACCATATGGCTAGAGTGCAGAATTCGGAGTAACATACCACTGGGAAAAAAAAACGTGAAATTTCGAGGTCCTACTACCCTGCTTAGCATATCTATGAAGAAAAGGCAGGTACAAAATATTGGCAACGCTAGATTGATGCTTGGCAGTTTTCTCATATATCTTGTCCTTCTTTCATGGTATCTTGTTCTTTTTGTAATCCGAATTTCTTCCCACAGTCGCTTCCAGGAATCCAGATTAAGCGCTTATTCGCATATTTTTATGAATTAGTAGTGCGTAGCTAATGCGGTTAGTTCTTTTGTATATTCAGCCACAGTATTGGCATACGCTTTTCACTTTCTCGGTGCCCTAGCTATAAATGCGACACCGCGGGATGCACTCTAGGGTTGGCGGAAGGATATCCAGTTAATTTATAACGTGTATACTCCTCCAGTTTTTTTTAGCAATCTAGTAGGATAAAGACAGCGATACATCTTGGCCGCTAAATGCTCGATTAATGTAAGCTTGAGACAAATTCAATTTGGCGACTTCGGATTGGGCGTGTCTTCTCACCAGCCGCAAGCGAAGGCTTTAACCTTGGTGGTGCGTCATTTGGTCTCGGCATTTCTTTCCTACCTTTTTCTTTTCACTTATGATGAATGCTCTTATAACGCTCTCCCAAATTCAGACATTTACCCGACTTCTGTTTGCTTCCTATTCTTCTTCTCCTGCTTTGAAACTAACCTTTTTAATTACACTGCTGCGAAGGTCCTGTGCTATGTTTTTTGACTAACCAAGACGTCACATATGCGTTATCTAATAGTGTATGCGCTCATCTGAAGTTCGGGTAACTGATTTTGATATATGTAGTATAAAACGTGCGCTTTCCATCTCGGAATATAATGAATGCATGGCTTTATTTCTGAGGAATTATCTGGAAGTTGTAAGACGATATACAAGCGTATATGAACTTTTTTGCGCCATTCCCTTAGGAACAAGTCATGGGATCGCGCTACAGGCGTTTCACAAAAGACGACAAAGTGCACTAGCTTGGAATCCCAGTTGCTTTATCATAGAACATCGTTATGGAAGACTACAGCCACAGAAAAGCTGCGTACGCGTGTACTTAAAAAAATGCGGAAGTTTACGGTACTTCCTAAAGCAAAATTTGAGCCCAGCTAATCAGCTGTTTCACCTTTTCGTTAGATTGAGGCAAATATTTCGAGCAAGACATGTATGTACATCTACAGACAACTTTTTTTTTCACACATATTCCGTCAAGAAACACTCCACCAACAGTTTTTGACTGCTATGATGGAAGCTTTGCGGTGAGAGAAATGAAGAGAGCAATTAAGTCATCGGAAGGTTGCGGGAGGCAGCGCGTGGGCCCATAGGAATGTTGCGCGGCGAAGACACAGCAACGACTGACTGATGCCTCCGACGCCGCTAGTGAGTCCAGACAACCTGACTCTGCGTTTCGGCTTGGAATGCACGCACCGTGATCCGCTGATAGCTAGCCGGCGCTTCGGCAACCGGAGAACAGCGTCGCCGCCACGCAGGAAGAGGGGGGGGGGGGAGGTGAACACGCAGCGGCGAACGGTGGTGGCAGTAGCGCGCGCAGCGATCGGAGAACACGCTTGGTCGCGACCACAGAAGAGGGGGGCTGAGCTGGAGGGCTGACAGGGGGGCGGAGCTGGTTAAGATGCCCGACGGTGACGACGACGCGAAACGTAAGAACGGGCGCCAAAGAGTTGCGCTGTAAAATAAGCAGGCTTATATTTTGTGTCATATGTCAGCTTGGCATAAGTGGATAATAGGCACACAGCCCTCAATTGAAAATCTTCAGACATAAGGTTTCACACCGTTGACTCCGGCAGTTTTACCTCGAGTGATTGTGCAGGACTGTTAACTCAAGTTCTAGTTTCGAACGTGCAAGAGTTAGCCCTCCTAACGCTAATCTGCTGACACCGATGAATGCAAACACCATTGTATACAATGTTTATATACTGTGCCTTAGCGGCTGCTTACTCATTTCAGAGCTGTAGCGATGTAGTAACGCATACCATTGGTCCTTACATAGATCCTCCTCCTACAGCGACTCTCGACACCATGCCAATAGTCGCCAGTATTCGAGACCTCGCACAAGCACCCCCTAACCCTTCAGGATATACCATATACACTGATTCAATACAGGCTATACGCGCCATTCATACGAGTCGCATTCCTGAAGAACTGCAAGATGATCTACGCAGAGCTCTCACCATACGTCCCAACGCTGCCACACTGAGGTGGATTCCTGGTCACGCTGGAATCCCAAGCAATGAGGTATACGGGCATCGCCTTAACCGCGAACTCCAACACCGGGCGCCTGGTATTCCCTGGCCTTATCCTCCAACATGGGACACTACTCTTCACTACAAAAAAGAAATCAACATTCAGTATGACAACATTTGAGAAACTCTTCGTACACTTCCTCTTCCTGATAAATCTTTCACTACCACGCAAATACGCATTCTTTGACGCATAAAACTAAATATACTGCTTACTCCTGCCCGATCGTTTCTATATAGAAGCAGACTTTCCCCTGCATGCCCAAATTCTTCCGAACACTACGTAAACTTAGAACATTGCATGTTTTCATTCCCTGTCGCAGTTTAATTAACCCACTTTACACATCCTCCTCCACCAACGTGGCAGGCTTGGTTAACATTTGACCAGCTGAAAGAGCCTTGGTGACCTTAGCCCAGGACAATCTTCACGCTTAGTAATAGGTTAAATAAAGTTGTTTCCTCCCTCCTCCTCCTCCTTGAACAAATGCCTTGAACCTGAGGTTGATGTCACCACTAAAACGTCAATTGTATCATCTGCTGCCACAAAAGAACATGGAGTCGTTCGCCTATGGCTTGTTTTTATTCGCGCCCAGATGCGCATGCAGGAACAATAACTTAGCTTAAAGATCACGGTTACTGAAACCTACAGCATCCTGTCGAGTTTGCTTCTTTAGGTAAAGTAATTGGCACTCAGTCGAAAAAACTACAGAAAAATTTCTGTTGTTACGACAGAATTTCTGTGCGGTTTTTGACAGAAAACCTGTTGTGACAACAGAACTTTCCATAGTAACATCAGAGATTTCTGTAGTTAAAGCAGAAAAGTGCGACAGGACTACAGACAACAGAAAGCTACTACAGAAAGAATACAGAACTACAGAAAAGTACTACAGAACTACAGGAAAGTCTGACGTTTACGACAGAACTACAGAATATTCTGTCGTATTTTTGACATGGTTCTGTAGTTTGTTTTTTTTTGACTGGCTCTGAGCAATGCATTGCTAAGAGCTCCATTTGATGATCCATCTTTGGCGATTGCAATAGTCGCCGCACTTGAGGCGAAACAGACAGGGAAATATAGAGATCGGTTAAAAAGACTGCAGTTTCATCTAGAATATTACTGCCAGCATTTTAGTATTGCATGTTCTCGTCATCCAGCGTTAATGGGCACAATGTTTTTTTCATATAGATAAACCAATTGATGTTGATGAGCTAGCTGCTATGACGATGGCGTTTAATGGTGCGAGTTTTCTTATTTTTTGAGCGCGCCCTTAAGGCACTTCAAAAATGGACAACGCCGTGTCTGTATTTCCCAGATCTTGCCAACTATTGCCCAATTCGAAAAAAAAAAAATTGTTTGAAAGTCGGGTGGCTAAAAAAATGTTCTTGGCGCTTGGAGCTGCATTGAGACGGCACTGGAAGGCACACTGCGCTGGCTGCTTCAGCGGCCACTCTGTCTCTTCAGCCAAACATAGGCGTTATCACTAAGCTGTCTCTGAGAATACGCACACACCTGGAGACATCCCGGTGGGGCTAGGCGGAAGAAGATAGTACGCCCATGTCTGTTGTGGTCGGAAGGAGTATGAATGCGTGTCATATAAATCCTTTAATACGTAAGCAATAGAAGGGAAATGCAGTGGACTAAAAAATCGTGGGTTACGCCCTGGCAGCGGACACTATCGCTTTGCAACTACACCGCCTCTAGCAATGCAACGCAATCCTCTCCCATGCAGCAGAGAATGAAGGTGCTTTCTAGGCGTACGCAATCAAGGACACGCCTCTGATACCTGATAGTTTCCAGGCGACATGACGGGACTTTGGTAGGCCGGTTTGTTTTGGGATATCACAAGACCGTATAAAAACAAAAATAGAAACTGAAGGTTCAGGAGGAGCCTCATTTCACAATCCATCGTTTCGACGAGAGGACAAGTCGTTTTGTTGAAAAGTTGGCTTGCGCACAGGAGCTCTCCCTTCAACACTCGTTCAGTTTTCTTTTATATTGTGCCCCCATCTTCCTTCCCTCGCTCTAGCCTAAATCATCGATCATTACGGGATCACGTGACATGTGACGAGACCATGTGATATTGTAGAAGCTGATAAACTCGGACAGAACATAAGCATATGGAAGGGTGACATTAAATAAGCAAACAACGTAGTTAGCCGTTCTACGAGAAGATTGAAGTGACACTTTTTGGGCTTTCAATATTATAGGCCGCCAAGATTCCTCACGAGTGAAATCGGCCGCCACTAGGCCGACAGTCGGAACAGGACAGACCATATAGACAGCAGACGTAATGTTCCTGCTAGTCCCTCGCTAACTAAGCTTGTTCACTTTTAAATCTTCCACATATGAGGCAGTTGAGGAGGGAAGATTGGTTATAAATTATAGAGAGCAAGAAGTGGCAACGCAATAAGGAACATTTGGGAAACGGGGAGATGAGAAGAACTGACGGCTCTCGCAATACGAAAGCGTGTATCTTGGTCTTCTACCTTCTTCAGGCTCCCTTTGTGTGGCGCTTAACACTTGGCAAGAAAAGAAGTATTGTTTCTGCAAGGCCAAAGGCTGAGAGGGTACAGTTCGAAGAACATGATCATTGTAACGAAAAAAAAAAACAATGGCTTGGTGGTGGAAATACTTGTTCATTTTCCAAACAGTTTGTTTCCTGCTCAGCCGCAGCCTCTCTGGGCAAGAAACATTACCCTTATTGCTAGACAGTGTGTTAGGCTCCCGTGAGAGTCTGCGACGTACCGGCAAGGGATGCTATCAAACTCCCAATGACGTGTTTCTGAATGCAAGTTTCTATATGGACCTGTATCTTCAAGCAATGTACTGTTGCAACACGAAGAGGCAACATGAAGATGAATAATCCCATTATTTCTTCATGACTGATCGGTGGAGGCGAACAAAATGCGAAGCATTTTACTACAGTGTTTCTCCCAGCCACAATCTCGGCATTGGTACATAAAATTTATTATTCCTCATAAGTGCCAAAGTAGAGCAGTAACTTAGCCCTCGCTGCGAAAAACAAAAAAACTCGAAGCTGAATGTACAAAGCACAGACGAAAGCGACTGTTGAGATTGAAAAGTAGCAAACATTGCGATGCTAAGGACTCCTTTCATGGCTTGTGGTTTCATTTTATAGGCCGCTTGCAGAACGAGTGGGCTGAATTCTGTCCACTCCACTCGTAATCTCGGCTCATGGCTTATCAATCCCAAGGCGGCGTTTGCTGCAATGGCTGTATAAAAATTAGGTAATTGGGCCTCTTCAGATGTAGACTGGACATAGCTGATATGAATGCTGCTTGTATAGGACGCAGCAGCCTGCGACAATCATCGTTGCGAAAGCAGCAGCCAACAAACTCGCGAAACTTCTAAATGGTGGGAAATAACATTATGCCGAAATGAGCTCACTGCAGCCCGGGGCGACTGTAATGATACCAGAAAGCGACTTGCTATGGCTTCAGTCATTACCATAAGAGATGCCTGCGCTCGAAACGTTAGGTGACACTGCGAGTTTCCGAATGGGTGCTTGAATCGTACGACCAACACTTATCCCTTTATTCTCGGGATTCTTGCAAATCAGCGGGCGCACTCCTCGGTAGTGGACGGTGCTTTCTTGGTAGGACCTTGGGCGCAGTCAGTGAGTGCGCATTAAGCAGGGCAGCAATTTTCGAAGCACGCGAACAAGCGTACGAGGATAGATACTGCGCTGAGCGATTTAATATCATTTGGGTCACCACATCGTTCTTATCCACACTCAGACACATATTCATGAGTATAACATCGTCTTTCAGGGAATGCGATGGAACAGAAAACGGTCATTATCATGCGTAAGGATTAGAGCTTCTGCGTTCGTGTTTGAGTCAAATGACATTTTTTTTAGTGAGGGATGACTTTTCGGAACCGGCCTGCTAAGCTACCATCAGAATACGTGTAGCGCGATAATAACCAGCCCTAGTTCCGCACCCTTGATAATAAGCTTAAGTCAAATGTCTGAAATTTAGAAACTAATACGTCTTGGAAATTGTTCTACTAGAGACGTTGCTTGTCATAACCTTTCCGTCGGTGTGGCAAATCAGTAATGCTTTGAATGCACTTTATTTCTATCGATGCATTTCAATAAACTAAAAATGATGACCCCGAAAAACGTAAAAACAATCGAAATGTTGTATCTACTGACCTCTCCTTGATACGGTGATAGCGATGCTAAGGAAAAACTCTCTGTGAAAACTTTCACTTCTGAGCACTCACAACACAATTCATTTTAGAGCCAACAAAACCACGACTGTTAAGTTCCTCAAATGTCAGTCGCCTGTGTTCAGAATGCCTTTTAGCGATCTGGGCTTTTTTATAACCATGGACGAGCATGCTTCTTACCACCGAGGATTACGTGCAGTAATTTATAACACTCCTGATTCTTGAGCGTGCTTTTAAACCCGTGCTGTGGTGCTTACATCGAGGAGCGAGCGAAAGCCATGTAAGACGGAAGCAAGCAACTCGTACTCTGCACGACGGAGGTGATAGGCGCGCGTTGGAAGAAAAGGCAAAAGTTTTCTCCTTCTACAACGAAGCTAAGGAAAAGACCGGAGCCGGACAAGCGTGCGTCCACGACAGACTCTTAACTAGTGGTGATAAAACAGAAGTAGAGGGAGAACGCAAAGATCTGACGCAGATGATTAAGACGAGTACTGTAGGGGACTACGAAATGCTTAGAAAAGAACTTGAGCAGCTCTTTGTTTTTTATTCTGATTCTCCACTCACACGGCTGGTTAGAGAAAGGCGGATCAAGTTACTCTACGCTAAAAGGGGAAATGAAGAAGGGAGTTAAAAACAACCGGAGGGCAAGGCACCTATCGATGAGACTAATGTTGGATCAATTTAAGTTAACGAAAACATTTCGGGGCTGTTGAGACCTTCACAAAGTAGCATAAACAATGAAAAATCTAGAGATAGTGAGGGACAGCGTACAAATAACTCCACTCTGATACCGGCAGCGGATTCGTGGAAAAGGGTGCCCTAAGGGTCGTACGGAAGCCGTCAGTAAGGATGCTACTAGCGACATCTATTTGACTTTTGTTTTTTACTTTCTTCGGAATTATATATCAGTCATGTATTTAAAAAAGCTGTACTTTTTTATTCATAATCGGTTCAATGAAACATATGAAAACTTTCCTCGGTGCTCTCCTTGGTTTCGGAGACTGTTGGAAACTTCATTATATAGGGGGTATTCACGTGACGTCACAGCTGACGTCAGTATGCAGCCGACGCCATCGCTGCGTCCGGTTCTGACTAGTACTAGTACGGGGCGGTGGTTAGTTTAGCTGTTCGTGCTCGTCCGTTTGCTCTGTCACTCTGCCTGATACCAACACCCTTGTTATGAAAACTCAATCGGTATCATGAGTGACAGTTCGATTTATCGGCAAAGTGTGCGCGATGCGGAGAAAGACCTGTACTAAACTTTGGTACCGACCCGTGAGCAGTCGATATGCGCAACTGCACGGTAAGCGTCAGCCTGAGCCCGCCAATAAGTATGTGCGACTTTCATGAATTCTTTTTCCTACGGACGAGCTTCATCACAAGCCAATCGCAAGCCTACTGACCACTCGAAGAACGAAACTACGTTACAAGCGGCTGGGTTAAGAGCCGCGGTTGAAGCAGACGAACTCGCTCTTTGTGCAATTACATGCTGCCACCCAAAGTTTATACCAACTAAACCACTGAGATTTTGTAGCTGATATTCTGCATAGAAATGGCGTTTGGTAGTCAGTATCTCTTATACAAAACTTGTTTGGTGTACTTGCCTCAATCTATCGAAGAAGTCGGATGTTTGCATCGTTTGTGGCGGTAAGGAAGCAAAAGAAACCGCTGCCACAGGTCATAGCGATGACTCCGGTGGCGCCACCTCGTTGCCTTGCGAGTTCGAAATAACTTTTTGCAACAAAACTCCTGAAATACAGCGCAGTTTTGGCCGAACTAAACTTCATTTGTTATAAAAGATAAATAATTAAGTTTATAAAGTTATTCAAACCTTCTGCAAAACAACTCTCCCCGCCTACGTTCCTTCGCCGAATCTGCATGCGGTCTGCTTTGATTAGCAGCCGACACAGACGACGCAAACATCCGACTTCTGATCGAATGAGGCAAGTACGGCAAACACAAAGTTCAGTGAGCCCTCTTTGAAAGATTTTACTGCAGCAAAACATGATGAGGAGGTGTTGGCGGCGCGCGGCATGCATGCGCATGACTGGAAGCGGTACATTGCCGCGCTGCTCTTTTACCGGGAATGTGTATTCCGAGTGCGTGAAGAACACTCGTGCACGGATATTGACAAGAGCTGGCTGCTAGGGCGCATCCGGAAGATTCCAGGCCAGCCCATTTTTACATACATTTCTCATATTCCATGATACTTGTGCGGTTGAGCCATGCCAGCCATACGTGACATCGCATCTCGGTGAGGTGTTGTCTTGTTCGAGTGGAGTTCGTGTTTACTTCCGGAACCTTAAAATGCCGAGGTCGTTCGCTCAGCTCTTCAGCTTCCGTTGTTTCCACTGTACATGCGTTTATTACAGTCTACGATAGCTCAACAAACAACATGTAGCTGCTGATGCCACTGCTTGTAGAACCGCACGACATTTCATACGTACGTTCGCCCTGTTCGTTCTGTGGACACAAAAATGGCCGACTGCGCCTCAATTACCCACAGGACACCACGCACAGCGCGTCAGTGAATACCCCCTATAAGGAGTTCTGCATTCCTCGCACTTACTCATTTAAACTTGGCGTCCTACATGAGGGTAGTGAAATGTGTATTATTTATTCGGTGTGTTGAGCGAATGTTGTTTTTCTACACCAGGAAAACATTCGAGCAGACACAATGTTTCATATCCTCACGTTGATGAAATTGGTCCTATACGAAATTGAAACTACTCGTCAGCCGTGCAGGGGTTAATTTTTGAAGGAAATATATATTGGTTCATTTTTTATTTGCTTCATTTATGCCTCTCTTGTGATTTCTCAGATAAGTCCTCCCTAAAATTTGGGCAAATTCCTGCCTCCTGTTACATGAACGATTCCCCGTCTTTTCAACGAAAGTGGCGGAAGGGTTGATGACTCGGAGCACTTTCGTACAAGATATGTATACTTTACGGTGATGCTAACATGGACAAAATGCTAGTATCAGGCCCACAACTGAGCGGAACTGAACCAGGGAGAAAAAAGGTTGGCGCAAGCACAGGCGTTAACAACACTGTTTGCTGACATGAGCTGGCCTTTATATCCAGCAATCCCTAGATAACAGAAGCAAAATCATAAAATCTGGTGTCCATATAATCCAGTTTAAGTCACTCCACAGAGTTGTTACTGTCGCGATTCCGGTCCGGGTATGAAGACTCCGTTTGCTGGCCGCGAAAACAAGAGAGATTGTGCCGTATCTCATCCAAGCTAGCCGAACTACACTCCACGGGCACTCTTGACGGATTCTCTCTCTCGAGCGACAGAGCTTCTGCTTATACAGGACAGGATATCTTTGACACTTAAATTGTCCCTTCCGGAGGCAGCAGTTGGCTGTGGCTGACGAG
The DNA here is from genome assembly GCA_023969395.1 of Amblyomma maculatum. NCBI lineage: Eukaryota > Metazoa > Arthropoda > Arachnida > Ixodida > Ixodidae > Amblyomma > Amblyomma maculatum. Next base: position 21,271 of record JAJIZL010051209.1, read on the forward strand.
GTTTAATAGCGAGCGCGCTGCTACTACACTTCGAATCTGCTTAGGCGCGAGGCGGAGAGGAGGGGGCGCCACTAAAGCGTCGGCAGCGGGCACTAGCGCCTTTCTGTCCAGAACCTGTTCAAACTTGTTTACCACCGAAGCTTCTTCTCAGTGCGCCGGTGAAATTCGGCGCAGCACCGTGGCTTGTCAAGGGGTGTCAGGCGCTCGCCGGCACGATCTCAGTTCCAGTAGTCTGCTTCCGCAGAACCAGTGCGAACAGCGGCAAGAATCTTGATAATAGCATCAGTAAGCACCTGTGTTTCCGTCCGTCTTTCTTCTCCCTCTTGTTATTTCTTTGGATTCCTATGGGGGGGTATCACAAATAAGCCATCAGCCTGCAGTGAAGTTTGCTGTGTCGATCGCCACGCAGTAACACGTATCGCAGCGAGAACAGCAAATACTTTTAATGCCCTTTCGTTGGGCGTTTTCACGCCACACAGGTTGGGCGTTTTCACGCCACCTGTGTGAACTTACAAGGATCATATTCCACGCTCTGTCGAAGCTTTGCATGGCGTGTCAGATAACTGGGCTACATCGAGAGCATCTAGGCGAGGGCGTTATCTCTCACATGCGTATCTATAACAGGGATGAATATGCTCGGCTGTTTATCGTAAACCAAGCGGCAAACAGCAACATTTTTTAGGCGCTCTGCGGAACAAATGCAGCGCCACCTAGCCAGTGCAGATTCCTTATTAACCTGGTTCACGAAAATAGATTCTATGAACAGTCCAAGAGTAAAGAAAACTCTTTGTTCCTACCGCCTGCCGCCACTACTCTACAGCACGTAGAGTGTGATTGGATTGAAAACTGAAAATTATTTATATGAATCAGATGCGATTACTAAACTGAAGGAAAGCGCAAGTTGTAACCCACTGATCGTAAAGAAAAGAAGCCCAATAAAGAAAGCTGGAAGAGAGCCGCCGGAATCCCATCAACCGCCGACAAAGAGGCCGGTAAAAGAAGTAATAAAAGGAGCTTTGTAAGGGAAAAGTTTATCCTCAGGTCTTGAGCATCCTTCTACCTGAGAAAGGGGGTAAAAGTAATGAGGGCTGAGGCTGTGTAATTTGCGGCGTCCCAGCGAAGCCGGGAGTCGGAGCTATGGAGAAAAGAAAAATACGAGTCAGGACTTCTGAGCAGGGGTGAACTCGTATCGCGAGGAGTCCATTAGTGCGTCAAACGAACCGCGCTGCAGCGCCTGAGCCCTGGGGGGCGATCACTCGCCGTCAATTCTCAGGGGTGGCTTCCGGGCCGGCCTGACCAGATGGGTCTTGTTTTTGTGTCAGTGCGTGCGTGAGTGCGTAGGCTCACGTGTGCGTGTGCGTTTGCGCGCGTAATCTGGCTTGTATCGCTGCCTTGCATAAGGGAAAGGAAGAAACCATAGGGTTGACGAAACCGACGAAGAAGCACAAAATTTTTTTTGCGCGTTCAGCTGCATCTTCATTATTATCATAGAGTCTTCGATGAATTTTCTTCACCGAAAGCACTGCAGAAGTGACGCCAGTTTCAGTATGGCGCCAAAGTCACCAGATAAATAGGAGCGGAGAGTTGCGTAAAGATAGATAGATGGATTTATTGAAAGGAAAAGCAGAGAGGTTGGCCGGAATAATTCAAATCTGGCCTGCTACTCTGCACTGGGGAAGGGAAAGGGGAGAAGAAAGAAGATCATGATGGGTGACGATGTGGGAGAAGGCATATATGAAATATATATACAGACGCACTAGCTTGCCTCACAAGCGCGAATCAAGCCCGCTGGCGCACAAAAAAACGGCAAAGAGCACGCAATGCCTGGATACCCTTCCCCTTGGCCTGCCAAGCGCCCAGCAGCAGTTTCTCCAACAAAGGCCTTTTGTCCAAACGCTTCAAGGAAGCGGCTAGCACACTTCTTTCGCCCGCATACACTGGGCACACCAACAGTATATGGTCGACAGCCTCTGGGATGCCACAAGCTGAACATTCCGGCGAGTCCACCTGTCCAATTAAATGCAAGTACTTTGCGCGTGAAAGCCACGTTTAAACGAAGTCTATGTAGCAAGCATGCCTGATGACGCGGAATATCACGCGGAACATAAAATTTCAATGTTCGATCGAGCCTTTTTAGACGAATGTGTCGGCCTTCTGGCTGGGCCCAGTAAGCTGCTGTAGTATTCTTCATACAACTCGTAAGAAGGCATGTCGTATCCGCTCTTGAAAAAGGCACAGCTGTTTGGAGGCCATTGCTGAGTGCCCTTTTCGCTTCAACATCGGCCTGTTCATTCCCATGGAGCCCGCAGAGATCCATTGAACCATTATCCTGTGACCTTGCAGCTAAGCAGATGTGAGGAGCTCCATAATGTTTAGTACCAGGGTCTGATCGACAGTGTGGCGTAAGAAGTTATCCGAAATTTTCAATGCAGTCGTTGAGTTGCGTTAAGTTTATGATGGAACTGCAAAGGACACGAACAGTTTCCCATCTATACAGCCTTCACGTTGAAAAGCAGGAGAAGCGCCCTTAACCATAATTGGTACAATAATCAGCAGGCTGATCCTGATGAAGTTATAAAGATTAGTAAATACACGTTGAATCAAGACTGTAGAGCAGACATATGGGACCAAATCGCTGGCCAAGCCACGCATACACAAAAACCAACCCCGCTAAATGAGAGGTTGTCCTGAGCAGCTCGGAACGAAAGGAACAGCTGTGGCAGATTCAGTGGGCAAGAGCGACGGGTAAGGCAATTAACAGTGTACTGCACTGAAAGAAGCGACCAGACCAGGCGCCAGGAACTTTTCTTCACCATTATCGCTAAAATTTAGGAAGCCTTTCGTTGCGCGTTGTGTTTTGAGTGTACGGCACCATGACAGTACCTTCTGAAAATGTATACAGGCCCATTGCTACTCGTAACGAACAGATCTTTATGTGATACGCGACAGCTCTATTTTGCTGCTGAGACGAGAACCCTTGTGCTTCAAGACTTTTGACTAAGACTGTGCTTACATGTTAGGCTTTAATAACTGCACCCCTATTTCGTATAAGTTAGCTAGCACGGCTGCGTTTCATTTTCGCCCTTCTAGAATTTTTTTTTTTGAAGTAAACCGCAGTTGATACCACGCTAGCTTTGTTTTTTAGCTTCAGAAGAGTTAAGAGTTATTTCTTAACGATATCTAAATTATTCATTAAAAGAACGGTTATTCGTTCCCCAAGTGAAATCTTCTTTAGTGCAAACCACAAGTTGCCTTGTCGTCCAGCGTGCTTAGAGCCAAAGACGCCGGCTGTACAAAGACGAGGAAGAGTTTTTTTTTTTTTTTTTTTTATTCTGTCCTAGTTCAATTGAATGCCTTTCACAAGGAAAATATACTTGATCGGTCGTACCAATGCCATTTTGATCCGCGTCTCTTTAGCAGCCGGAATTAGAATGAAAGTGAACAAAAATACAACCGTCGCACATGCTGTAAACGGAGGCTGCCAGAACTGACAGACAAACGGCTCTATAAAAGCGGCTTATAGATAGCCCCCCCCCCCCCCCTCCCCTCTTTTTTCGCGTCCAATTTACGACTCTAGAGGTGTTCGTAATTGAAGGTTCGGGGAATTTTATGGAGCTGCTTGGTAAAATTGGCAAAGAAGCAGAAACGGGAAGAAAGTGCCCTCGCCAGCTAAACAGTGTGAATAATTCCATGCGGAGACTCGTTTAGGCAAGCTAATCAAACGAAGTAGGGTGAAAAAATAATTCTTAGACAGAACGAAGGGAATAACTAAATAATGCTTTACTTATTAGGCGCCTTCGTGTTTCTAGGACAGCGAAATAAGCGTAAGATGCATTTTTCTGCAATCATCAGCAGTTTTATACGTATATTGTACTGAAACCATGGCGAAACAAATTCAGAACCTAAGTGAATTTCTATGCGAAAGGTGGTCATATAAAGGAAAAAAACATCTGCCCGCGGTGCTGGCGGAATTCAAACCGAACGTGACTAGAACCCGGCAGTTCTATCGAGAGACGCACGAGCCGACGCGCCAAACCGAATTTGCGGAAGCTAGGGAGCAAAATCACGGCAGTGCAGGTCGTAGAAAGGTGGCAAAAACCGACAAAAGCATGAAAAAAATTTAAAACTGACTTTTCGCCAACTTGTGAGTATGGGCAAGATCTTTACCTTCGCTAAATTACACTCCCCTAGAATGTTGTTTGTTTTGTGATCTGCCAGCAATGATCAAGTAAATATAGTCATTTCCGATGTACAGTCCGCAACAGGGGCAAAAGTCAGTAGGTTGGAATCTTGTTGAAAACAAAGTTTGCTAGGTCATCCAAACCTAAATCATTGTCTGCAGGCAACAGATGCACAATGCATGCATGAAAATCTGTGTCCCTGTCTCAGGTCCTTGTGCGTTAGCGAAAGAGAAAAACTTCAGTGTTTAAACAAGGTTAGGCCGAGGGAGGTGCACTGTAGACAGCGGTAGACTTGACATATCTAAAAAAAGGCACGTCTTCTGATGCACAATACTGTCAATACTGTCAACCAACCCCAGACTCGCGGCAGCGTTCAGCGACGCCGTACTAAAACATATATACTATACTAACGACGGCAATGCCGTTTAGACCGTAGAATGCACTCATAAAATTATCTTTCAAGTACATGCCTTGTTTTGCGATGATCGTTGGTTAGCTGGTTTGAACACATATAAGACGCTGATAATCTAAGTCATACAAAAAGAAAGACAAATACTGTGTGGAGAAACGAAGTGCTGAAACAAAGTGCGTAGAGTACTACTGTAAAATAACATTTTGTTTTCTTTTGATTTTTCGCAGGTGAGTTCATTTAACACGCAACCTGGATCCAGCCTCGCCTCCTGGGCTTCTGACGCAACTGCATGTGGTTTTCGGCTTCCCAACGATGCTCACTGATGGCTCCAGTAAGCTATCATTGTTGACTTTTGGCGTAGTT
>JAJIZL010051210.1:0-17292 GCA_023969395.1 Amblyomma maculatum
ATTTTTATCTTTTGTAGGTGGTGGTGGTGACAAACATTTATTTATTTATTTGTATAAGGAGATGTTTGGACCGAGGCCCCATAGGCCCAGGACCTCACAAATCTAGGTGGAGCTCCTATTCCGGAGCCCCAATGGCGTCTAACGTTGCTTGTGCCCTGACTACCAATGTCTGCTGAGACTGGAGGTCATGGCAGCTGAGCAGCGCTGCCTCCCAGGCTTCCCTAGAAGGGTGAGTAATGAAAGATTGGAAACGGTGGGGATGGCATGGACAGGTCCAGACCATGTGGAAAACGTCAGAGAAGGTTGCTCCACACAGGCTGCAGCCCCCATCAGTCTGCATTGAAATGCTTCAAGACTGCCGGGCATAGCATTGTGTTTGTAAAAATTTTGAGGAGCCGCTCGTCTGCTTTCTGGAGACCTTTACAAAGGTTCCGGAAAGCGGCAGTGGTCGTCCTTATAATATGTAGTAATTTCTTTGAATGTGATAAGGTATTGGGTTGGCTCAGAGTAGACATCCCGAGCAAGTTTGAGTGCGTGAGGAGAGAGCGCACGGGCCACCTGATCGGTTAACTCATTGCCCACGAGTCCCTGATGGCCGGTGTTACGTTTCTCCATCGACAAGTGGGACAGCTGACGCGGCCACCGCATAGTAACAGGCAGAACCGCGAGTGGATCGGCCATTTCGACGCCGTTCATCGGCCGCGCAACGCTTCCTCCCACGGGCAAGGCTCAACGTGATCCTGCCACGCGCCAAATGTGTGTGCATGCGTGTGTGCAAACGCCGGCCAAGCCCGGAGCTCGGATGGAGAGTGCGCCGCCCTCGCCCGTCTGCAGGAGGTGGAGGAGATGAGGTCGGACCACCTGCGATTGAGTCATCTCGTCGTGTACCAACGTGTTTGGCTCTCCCTTTTCTGTGAGGGTTTTCCTTTTCCCTGTGAACTGGAAAACCTATAAAAAGCAGCGGCCGACTCCGCTGAGAGAGAGACTACTTTGACGTGCCGTGGAGACGACGCTAGACACCAGCTGTGTGAACGTGTCTGTGTTCTCTCCGGGTCAGCTTCTCTGCCCGTTCTTTAACCATGTTGCAGTAAAGGTTGTTTCGTTAGAAGATGCCTCGTCTTTGCTGGGAATGTTGATGCCGTCCGCTGTCCACGGAGCCGCCAGGCCAGCGCTACCGAGGGGCTCGCGAGCCATGAACGTAATAACTGGTGGCAGCGGTACGCTACCCAGGCACGCACGCGACCCAAACCTAACACCGGGAGCCCAGGTGAGGTTACAATTTGGAGGGTCGCTGGACCGACAGCAATTTTGTAGGATGCACTTGGCGAGAGGAGGTATCCAACCCAGCTCATAATTCACAGTCCACCTTGGAGTCGGTAATGATGTGTTTCACTTGGGGGGAGGGAGAGGGCGAGCGCAATCGCGATTTCCTCCACGTGTGTTGTGTTGTGGGCGTGGAACGTGATACCTGCCACTGTGTTGGTGGTGTGGACCACTGCCGCGGTGAACCACCTCCCACAGTAGGGACCGGCAATGTCCACATAGTATACATGTTGTTGACCATAATGCCGCTCCAGTGCTTCCACACACACTTGGCGACGGCCTTTACGTTCAGAGTGTGACATGTTGCGGGGAAGGAGTCTGACCCTGAGGGCGGGTCTCCAGGGTTCTGGCGCTCGTACCCATTCCTCAAAGGTGGTGGTGCATTGGATGTGTAGTCGGTCAAGAATACGGTGACCGGGTGAAGGATGACAGTGTGTTAAAAAGTGTCGGTAAGTTTACGGGGACAAGCACGTTTAGAGAGACGTGGTTGTTTGAGAATCCATTTCTGGGTTAAACTTGTTACCGAGCGCGTGATGCGGGCAGTTATGCCTTCCATCTGAGCGGCAATGGCAGCGTTTATGATTTGAGAAAGCTGGGCAGCAAGGGTTTCGACAGCAGCTATTCGGGCCTCCAGGGAATGAGAGTGCACTTCAGTCTGGGGAGAGTTATCGCCGTCCTCCGTAAGGAAGGGCCTAGAGGAATCGTTTTGAGTGACCAGAGCGCTAAGTGTGGCTTTGATCTTTTCATTCTGTGCCTGGAGAAGAAGCAAGCTCACGTCTGAGTTCAGCTTCGAGGGGAGGAGAGTTGGTGGAGGGGGAATTGGGAGAGAGGAGAGGACTGGGAGGCAACTCTGTTTGCCCAACTGCCCATCTGTGATTGTTTTGCTTCCCACTGGGGTGCGCGATCGACGAAGCCTCTTTGCTGACGTGATCCGGTCGCTGGGTCCCCAGTCTCGGTGCTGTATGGCACTGACTTCTTGTGTTGTGATGACGTCAACTGCTGATGCCCCTTGTCGTCTTTCGGAGATTTCGGCGCGATCCCCCTGAAGTGCGTTGACATCTGCGGATGGAGTGTTCAGATTTGGGTCCAAGTGTCTTGCTGGTGGGGGCACTTCAGTCCTCTTAGCTGGCCCGCCGGGTGATTGAAGTTTTCAGAATTTCTCTCTCCATTCACGAGGGCTGGTGAGACTACCCCCGCAGACCAGGCATGTTGGCTTGCAGTCATGTGGTGCCAGAGCTGACATTCTGGCCGCATAGGCCACAGCGTTCCTTTACTGGAGCTGGACATGTCTGCTCGATGGCACAGTTTACCACACCGGTAGCAGGCTGGGATCGTACATTTGTACTGACAAACTGGGGCAAGCTCGCAGTTGTACTGCACAATCCGAAGGACAGTGGAGCCCCTAAAAGTGAGCATGGCTACATTGGTGGTTCCCAGCTTTCAGATGGCTACGATCACCACCACACTACCGGATTTTGGGTTGAAGTGATTCATTGGTTTCACGATTGCGCACTGTGATAACCCCCCGACACACATCACCAGTCAGTTTTCTATGTCCACGCATGGGAATGAGTCCCTGCCCAGAGGGGAGTTGAAAGTCTGTGAGCAAGCTTCGCACCACCTCTTCTTGTGTGCCAAACACCACTAAGTTCTGTTTCCAACTATGGCTGATAGGGCGTTGATTTGAATCAGTCGAGCATAATGCGTGAGGGTAGCGCCGAACTCACCCACTTGGAAAGCTGTCTTCAGACACTGTTGTTGTAGGCTTGAGCACTACCACATAGTCCCCAGGTTGCATGCGCACAGTTGGTTTGGGCACCCACAAAGATGCCGGCGTCTTCTGTTTCTTCATAGGAGTCGTCGAGGAGAGAACGCGATTCTCCCCTTTCGATGAATTACATGTGTAGCCTGTAGTTGGGTCCACGCCCTTGCTTTGTTGGCGACGGCTTCTCTGCGTAACTTGGGACACAGTTTCTTGCGAAGGTGAAAGTTGCTCCGCAGGGGTCGCAAGCTAGCTGGTATGGTCGTATCCGTGAAGCATTTCCGTGTTCATGTTTGTCCCAGGAGCGTCAAGCGTGCTCCGTCGCCAACATCCCCACCTGGTTCAGAATGATGTCTTCAGATGCTGGATGAGTTCGCGGATCTGATGAGTGCATTCATTCGGGAGTTACAGCAACATTTCTATGCTTCCTGCCAAAAGTTGGCAGAGCAAATGCGCTGCACGTTCAAGCGCTCGTAGCACGCCCCTCTATTGTAGGCTGTCATTGCACCCGCCACCGCTTAGGTGCTGGACGACGACTGTTGCGGCGCGCGTATTTCTCTACTTTTTCTCTTCTGTCCGCATGAGGCAGCGGAGGTGGCTCAGCTACAGAGCCAGTAGTAGGCCCATGCATTTTCTTTTCCTTCTTCCTATAGCCACAACAGCAACATCGTTAGTGGTTGTTGCATGCTAGATGACAAGTTTCATCACCTCTCAACAGTGCGGCTCCAAACTGCTGGGTTGGACAGCAAGAATGCAGCCCTGAGGCAGACTGCAGTTTTCTTGTCCTATAGCAAGGACTTCTGCACAGACAAAATAAAGCACGACTGCATGAAAACCGATTCATTTCTTGCAGTATGTCAACTCGGGCCACTCAAAATTTCCTCGGCTCATCGCACTGCTGCCCTGCTCTGTATTCAGGTCTTACACAAATCTGCATGTAGCCCATACCAATCTTTGAAGCTGCATCCGTATCTTCCTTTGTCTCCCGGTTCCACATCCTTCGCATAGCTCCAACCTTGTGACTCACCAGTCCAGCACACCTGTAACTCTGCCATTTTCTCCACCACTCTTGTCCCAGCTGCACTGTTCCTTCGTTCCATTTATATACACCCAAACATTACCCCACCCTCTCAATCTAGATTTCCCTGACTGGAGTCTCTCATGGAGGGTCAACTCGCTCTGATTCGTGAATGGCCATATTTAATAAGCTGCAAAAAATTACAGTGCCACCATTCACTTTCCCACTTTATCAGGCACTGTTTTAAGTCCTGGCAACCGAGTGGAAAGTGAACAGAAATAAACTCCATAAGTTAGTAGTATAAGTTGCTGACAACAGCCAAACACATGCTCATTAGGAACTATCTCGGAAGACAATGAGCATAAGAGAAGCCCACAAAACAGCACAACTTTCTGAATAGAAAAGAAAAAAATGCTCATAATGAAAGGACAGCTTAAACTTGACCGCCTCTCAAGTAACTAGTATTGCAAGCATGCTCTTGTAAAATGTGGACTTTCAAGTCATGTGATGTACTCATGTGTTGTGTTATAGTGAATATTGAAGGACCCCAGACAATTTAAATTTCTGGAGCCTTACTTTACGCATCTCAGCCTGAGCTGCTTTGGGACGTTAAATCTTGTAAACCAGATTAAAGCCACACAACTTCACAATTTTTTCCCTTCATCATCAGGTATGAAATGTGTAGCATGAATTTCGTTAGAGGTACAGCTACTTGGCTGATACCACATTTCTGGACATTTTCCTTATTTGTCATTTTCTTGGCTACTACACAAGGTCATCCACTTTTAGAGCAAACAAGCATGCTCTCTTCAGAGCCCCTTGCCTTCAACCTGACCGTGCATTGAAACAAAATCGCAGACTATGTGAAGCCCTGCCTTTGGGTTGCTTAGAGCCTGCACTGCTTTGCTTTGATGTACGGCTGCCTCGGACACAATGCCGCTCTGAAGGAATCATGCTTGTTCGCACTAAGAGTGGACGACTATGTTTGTACTTGGTAGTAGGTAGGGCAGGTGGCAGATGAACCAAATGGCCTGCTGGGCACAGAGGGCAAGGGCTTAGCAGCGGGTAGATGGTTTAAAGATTACATACTCTAGGGGGGTACAATTTGTGCCAATATTCATAAACTGACTCACCAGCTTTGAGATCCTCTATAAGAGCAGCTGCTAGACTGACGTTTGGGGGCTGGGTGCTACTGCCAGCAGGCATCGACCAGCCTGGGCTCATTTCGCCAGGGTTGCTGCAAGGTTCTTCGTCACCTATTGGTCCTTGACCGGTTTCACTTGAGCACATTTGCGACAGCAGTGTCGCTGCAGGCAAAGAGGCGTTTTCGTCGTCTGCATAGAAAAAGCCACAATTTACGACGCAGCTAGTTAAGTGTCCTGCTCAGTAAGAAATCCTACCCGCTAAAGGTAGAGGCAGGGCTCAACTGTCCCCCATGCACGAGTTTTCCGAGGTGCTGCAAGATGACAAAAGTTCATTCCTCAGGCAGAAATTTGATCAGTATTTTGTTTACAACTTATTGCAGCAGTATAAACAAAACAGGATGGTTTGGAACGTTTTTGAGTGCTACTTTATATAAAGCAATCATGACGATTAGGAGAATGCAAATCAAGCTCTGAATCTTAAACGGACTCCGAGCCGCTTTGGACTAGGCACGCAATATTTAGCGATAACCTAGACTATGAGTAAGCATTTGCAGCCAGACCGACAGCCAGACCTAACTTTTTCAGGGCTCTCTCGTGCCGCGGCTTTGCCGCCTCCTTTCATCTCGCAGCCTCAGGCCAGGCGTGCGTAGCGAGAAGCGGCCCAAAGCGGTCGGAGTACGCAGTTCAATCGTTCCAGAGAAGCTGCCCTCTGTAGATGTATGCCTAATACACATTACAGTTAAGGGGGGACACTGGTCATAAAGCTATTTTCCTTAAATCTGAGCCAATTAAAATGAAATTGCACTATCTTGTTCAGTTTTTTGTGCAGATTTCAAATATGCCTTTATTTTTTCCCCACATTAATTAGCACCGATGTTCGGCAATATTAATTAGTCATTAACCCTTTGTAAGACACGGTATATTTTTTTCAGAAACTAAGAAAAGTGTTGTGTTATTTGACTAAACGAAGCCAACAGAAATAGTTTGCACGAAATTTCATGCCATATAAACAAGTAGTTTATTAAATAAGTGGGACATATGTGTCCCACTGACACTCAGTGGAATTTCAGAAAGTGGGACGTATTTGTCCCATTGCCTCTCAAGGGCTTTCAGTTTACTTCCGACCAGCATGAAAAGGCCCAAAACATGTTGCGCAAAGCGGCACATTGCATGCAGAGCACAAAAGACTGGTGCGAGCTTCTTTCTTGGTACTCGAGCACCAGCGACATCGCCTCCTTTTCGCGACCTTCTGAGGGTGGTGTCCACCTCCCAGAAATCGGACTTCGTCCTCAACTCCTACCATTTTTTGTCCGTTTTTGGTACCTTCTTTGTTGGCTTTATAAGGGCGATTGTTAGAGCCTTTGAAGGTTTGGCCGTTTATCAGCTGGCGACCGAGGACCAGCCGGAACCACAGGTAGCTCATTTGATTGTCTTGTTTCATTTGGAGGAAAGCATTCACTACTGCTGCATCCAGCAGAAAGTAGAAAATTCGGTACCAGGACTTCTTAGATCTTCTGTCTGCCGGATACGCATTTCTCCTCTGGTCAAACTTGTCGACTCCACCCATCCAGGTGTTGTAGTCTGAGATAGCCTTTGGGCATTGGACAGACACGGACGAGCCATTGGCGAGCTTTCGAACAACGTCCGCAGTGTCATTCGAGTGATGAAAGTTGGAAAGTATGTGGACGTTTTTCGTATCCTTCCACTGGTAAGCCGTTATGTTTCCTTTTGTCCGCCATACATAGTCACCCTTTTGCAGCTTGTTATCATGTCTGATTTCTTCAGGGAGATCCTTGCGATTTGTTCGAACGGTCCCCGCTGCCAGAATTCCCTTTTCTTTCAAGGCCTCCATTAGCCGTGTGGATGTAAAAAAATTATCAAAATATAGCTGTGTGCCAGGCTCCACACCATCAAGCAGGGAGAGCACAACATGTTCTCCGAGACCCATGCCGGCTGGGCGGTCGGCACCTTTCCCTTCATAAACCTGAAATTCAATCAGGTATCCTGTCTGGGAGTCAGCGCGGCACCAAACTTTATATCCGTGTTTTATTGGCTTCATAGGGAGGTATTGCTTCAAAGATGACCGCCCTTTGAAGCGTATCATGCTCTCGTCAATGGCTTGATGGGAAGACGGAGTGTATTGCCGCTTGAAGCTGGCATTCAGCGCTTGTATGAGAGGGCGTACTCTCGACAATCTGTCGTACCCGTCTTCACCTTTCTTTTTTTCTTTGGTGAGGTCGTTGATGTGTAAACAGTTCATAATGTTTTGAAAACGGCGGAATGACATGACCCTTGATATGTCAGGGCAATTGAAGAAACTGTCGCTGCTCCAGTATAGATACATTTGATGCCTTGGATTGGTGCTCATCAGCAGCAGTATGCCAAAATATGCGCGAAGTTCATCAATTGTCAGCTCTTTCCAGTGCTTGCGGTCTTTCTGCTTTGCAAACCGGTTTGTCTCTGTTACTAGTGTATGCATGACACTGTCGTCAAAATATAGAGCAAAAGCTTCACATGGCGTCGTCGGTGATTTTGATGAGAACTGTGGGTCCCAAATTTTCGGGTCGCGGACGGCATGCTCCGGTTCGCTGCTACCCCAGAAACCAGGCTCCTCTTCGACTTCTTCTTCAGCAGAAACTTCAGGCGCTTTCGTTCGTTTTCTTGTCTTTCTGGTGTAAGTAGCCTTGCGCTTTTTATGTCTGCTTGTTGAAGCTGCTGCTCCATCGTCGCCGCTTTCTTCATCCGAGTCCGGCGGAGCGAGCTCGGGTACGAAGTCGTCGTCTGTATCCTCATCCGAGTCACTCGAAGTGGGGTCGTCCGGAAGGCTAAAATATAGCTCAAGCGCTTCTGCTGCCGTTAGGAATCGTTTATCTGCGTTTTCAAGAGCAAACAAAATACAAAAGTTTGAGTAACGTATCCCTCAACACATCGTCACCGAAAAGCGGGAAGTTAGGCCTAGCATACTTCATGCTGTTTTGTAAGGGTGGTCGTATTTATACAAGATTTTCAGGCTAAGTATTGCTTTTATTCCTCAAAAAATGCGATTAAAACAAGCTACTGGGCTCAGTTTTGAAGCACAGAAACGGAAACACTCACCTGACATCTCGAATTATTCTTGTTTGGAGACACACCAGAAAAAAAATTCGTCGCCTTTCCGAACGGAGACACAATTTTCCAAACAACGGACGCCTAGCACCACCTGTCGTAGAAGCAGCAAAACTACTTCCAGGAGTAATTACAGCATCCGCTGGTAGATGGCAGCACAGTAAAAAACGGGATGCAAGCGTCCCAATGCCTTTGAAGAGCCCTTTTCTGCGGCGTAAAAAGTGGGATGTATATGTCCCATTGCCCTACAAAGGGTTAATTAATACCTCAGTAGAGAGAGAATGGCAAAGTAAAAATTAAATTTTTATGCGTGGCTACATGTTCAAGGCAGTTTTTCTATTTTATCTATCTGTGTAATTTAATGGAACACTGAACATGTACATTCAAGATGTGCTTGTGAAGCATTCAAAAGTTTGCATAATCATTAATTTTTGAAGCCCGATAGAGTAATTCTGCCTTGAACATTGCTACACCTGCACCTTCAGCTTCCTTTAGCAAAAAACTTATACCTCTATCTGCTCTAGATGCAGAGATATCAATGTCCCAAACCTGATGGGCATCCAAAATTAGCAATTTGAGAAAAATGAGAAAAACCCAAATGGGCCACAATTTATTAATATTCATGATAATATGTGCATATTTACATTCCCTGAAGGCTAATAAGTGCCAGGCATGTCGTCCGAGTGCTGCTTGTGGGTGGAGTGCTGCTTTTTCAGTGCCTGGTGCACACTTGCAGAAGAGGCATGTTTGCGTGTAGACTCAACAGTTTGTCGCCTGTCCTTCTCAGCCATCCTCTTCCTGGTATTGAGGCCAGGGTTGACGTCTAGCTCCCTCAATATTTGTGAGGATGATTGAAGGTTGCCCGCATTGAACCGGACAATAGCCTCTGCAACAGCTGATTGAACAGCAAATAATGATGCATGGCGTTCCTTTGGTGCCAGTGACCATATTAGCGAGTGCAAACTCTCGTTGCTATTTTGAGTCTTGCCACGTTGGCGACGCTCCAGCAGCTTTGGCGCTGCCAAGCGCTGGTAGATTGGCAGTAGTGCCTTGCACACATGTGGCAAACTATATCTATGCTTGGGAGTGGGCTCTCCCTTTGCTGCGGCAGCATTTTGGCGGCACCACGAGTTTGGGCCTGTCGGGCACAGGCTGTGGTTCGACACGTCATCATTTGAGGTAATGTGATGATATGTGGCCATCACTGCCTGCTGCATTGCTTGGACATCTCCGGCATGAGACTTCAGAGCCCAGCTGTAATATGAAGTCAACTTATTCACAAGGTCGCCCGTGAGCTTACCTTTGCCACTGAGGCTCTGTTTTCCCTCGCCTTTGCGCTTTGCAATCACATTGCGCAGGGCCGTGCCCATGCGCTTTTGAACGTGATTTATACAGTCTTCTTTCGTTACTTTTATGAAGTCGTACACATCAGCCTCATGCAGTGCCAGAAATGAGCGGCTGTCTCCATCAGACAGCACAGTAGTGTATCGAAGGCCATGCTTCTGCAAGGACCTTTGAAACAAAATAAGTGCAGCCTGCACTTCCATCTCGCCAGATTTTTTTTCGGTGTTTTTTTGACACCTGTGGCTGGCCTTCCACACCTGATACGATGGATCGCGTTCCGCAGGCCCGCGCTCGCACCCCGCACAAAAGTTGCTCAACACAACATAGTCAACTACCAGTCCAGTGAACAGTTCAATCACTGCACCCACACCAATGTGCGATGAATGTCCCCGGGTCATCCGCGAACCGTCAAAAGAGACAGCGATGTTTCCAGGGTGATCGAGGTGCAACTCTTGGTAGAGCTCCCGAACGGAACGGGCACTGTCCATCATCACTTTTTCGGCTGCGCGTGTAGTCGCAGGCGTCGGCTTATTTTCAAATAACCTTGCCAGGTTTTATTATGGAGCCCCCTATGAGAAATATTCATTATTGCGAACACGTCGTTCAGTGCGGTTTGCCGATTTCCTGTAGCTTGCATTGCCCGTGCAGCAAGAATATTTACAGTAAATGGACTTATTTTTTGGCTGCCTTGGGCGCGCGGTGAACTCCACGCTGCTGAAATGCCACCGCAGTTCACGCACGTGAGAGTGAGCTTCACAGCTAGACCGTATTCACGACCTCCTTTTGAAACTTTAACG
This sequence comes from Amblyomma maculatum, assembly GCA_023969395.1. Classification (NCBI taxonomy): domain Eukaryota; kingdom Metazoa; phylum Arthropoda; class Arachnida; order Ixodida; family Ixodidae; genus Amblyomma; species Amblyomma maculatum. The sequence continues at coordinate 10,495 of JAJIZL010051210.1, forward strand.
CCCTCCCCACCGTAAACCTTGCACTTGACAGCCATCAACATTTCGTTGAAAGATTCCAAATCCACAACAGTGAACGCGGTATCGTCCAGACCGCCGTCCGTATCCCGAACCGGGCGGTCGTCACAGTCGTTGACGAAATCCAATTTGCTCTTGGTCGCTGCGGCCGAATCCAATTCTTGAAGCTTTTCTTGAGCTTTCGTTTCAAATTCCCGCAAGTCTGTGAAGTATCGTTGTGTCGCAGCGTACGCGGCCGCTGCGTGTAGCTGTAGCTGTCACCGTCGCCGAGCTCGTTAGGCCTACTTGGCCTACTTCGACATCCGCTGACACTTCAACTGCTGCTGGCTCTTGCACGTTCTCGGAGCGTTCCGATGACATGACGCGTAGGAAGGTTGTTAACGCGCCTATTTCTCTTCTTTTGGCCGAACTTGTGGTGCGAGTGAAATTTGCTGGGTTGCATCGCTGCGCGTCGGTCTCTCGCCTTTCAACAAAATGGCGCCGGGGACGCGTCCACTCACCCGCCGCGGTAAGCGTAATTCCGTCTCCTCAACGGTAAGGTCCCGCAACTTCTTTCTCGTCACTGGTTGCCTCTCAGCGGGTTAAACAGCGATTGTTACCGAGAGGTGTGTCTGAACGCAACCTAAAGGTAACATACACTCACTAAAGGCAGGAAATGATTACGGTGAAAATAACTAAATTGTTAGCGTTGTTATGCTGTTGTCTCGTGGTTGTGTTCACGGCTGGTTTTGTGGCTATTAAGAAATAAAAACATCGCATAATGCAACCTAAAGGGGAACACCCTCCAGGAAAGATATTGGTAGCTTATTGTGTTGTTGCAAATTAAAAAACAAATTCGGAAAAAGTAAAAAAAAAGCAGGATTAGAACATATATTTTATTCGCCAAGTACTCGGGTAAGTAATGTTAATCCACTGAGGTAACGAGTACAGCAGGCTTTAAATGCGCTCTTATTAATTTTTACAATATTTTCGCTATCTGTCGCCAGATGATGCTGCTCAGAGGACCCTACCGTTGAGAGAACGGCCTGCCGGTTTCTTCATATACCACAGTCGCAACCTGCTCCCACCTCGCAGAGTCAAAGAAAGGCTGGACGCTTATCACATTATTTAGTAAGTGCAAATCATCGCTTTGTGAATACTTTTTGCAGGATGTTGAAGCAGGGGCATGACTAGCACAGGACTGCAGCACCATTTTAGCTGACAGCACTACAGCACGACCTACTGTATAGGCGTGGACTACAGTGAACACGACAACTGGCTCGCTTGCCAGGCTCATTCTGGATTACCTCAGCTTGGAACGGGTTTACAGTAGACACGGAAGGAGGCCTCCCGGACTTGCCAGAGCGGCAAAACGTGCGCATGCGCAGTCTTGTGGCTAGCCGTATTTGCCGTACGGTCGCATTTGCCGTAGTTAGTGTTTACCATAAGGCGATGCTAAAACAGTCTAATGCCGCCTTTCGGCAGCCTGTGGAAATCCGAGCATCGGCTTCGCTGATTGCGCTTCGCTGCAGAGCGGCCCATTCAGAAACCTCCTATTCTAACACCATGCTGTAGCACAGTTGGCTTTACTCAAGTTGAGACGTCAGTGGAGGTTTACACGTACAAAACATTTCTTTACATTTCGATTATTGTAACGCTGTTTCTGGTGCAGAGTAATATATACATTTAAAAGTCACCAGCAACAAACAGCTATTCACTTCCTTGAAAGCATTGCAGCTTTTTTTAGCCTTAGCATTTGCATTGGCTACATCATTGTTGAGTGAGCCCTTAAAGTTATTTTTTTTCTGGACCAATAACTGTTTATCAATTCTTGTCCCTTTACTAATTGTGACTGAGGTTTTGAACAACTGTAGCAGCAAACATCAACACACATAACTTACTTGTTCGAGGTCTTGACTAGAATCTAAGTATCTATGGAAATAAAAACATGTTATTATTCCATACATATTTCGCAGCTGCTTGCACGCTGATTGAAAAGCCTGTCAAACGGGGATAAACTTCACTGTTGATTCAGTGTTTGAACTGTGGGAGTTTTAAATATCGGCAGAAGTCTATGGCGTCAACAACACTGGAGCTCAAAGTTTGAACGGCGAGGTTGACGCATTTTTTGCCTATGCCAGTCAATGTGAGCAGCACGTAGTTTCGTAGCAGCATGAAGGCCTTTCTCTTGTACGTCGTGCAGCTGGCAAATATAGTGCCACTGCACCAATCTTCCCGAGGCATTCCTCAGGCACTCAAGTGAAGACAGAGCGTTTCTCACTAACTTCACCATGTGGCATGCGTCCAGTAGGCAGTACTCCTTTTCATTGGTCACATGGTGGGGGAATGATATGCACATTGCTGATTCATCCTCAAGTTTGGCACTCAAATTGAACATAGTAAAATTGCATCGCAGAAGTGAAGGATGTGACGTGCACTCCTATCTTGTGCAACTTGGAAAGGCATAACTTCACTATATTTGCACGTTCCTTTCCTGAGAGTCCATTAATCAGGAAATAACCGCAGGGTATCTTCCAGTGTGAATCTAGAGATACAAGCATGAAGACTAGTGCCTCAGATGCAACTGCATTGCTATTATCATCCAAATTGTTTCCAATGTCGACATAGCCTCTAAACTTCTTTCCGTCCCATTCAAGGTGCTTCCTGATTGCCATTTCGTCAAGATTGCAAAGAATTTCTTTGTTGTTGTTCTTGGCACCTTTGGCTTTTGATTGGATAGCTTTCAGGGCTTCACCAGTGAAGCCAGGTTCACCATTCACAAAACTATACCACTTGGTAATTGTTGATGGATGTGGCAGCGCACAATTAAAAGTTTATCTCACATAGTTGTAAGCTTTTGTCGAATAAAACTGCAGTGTAAGCGCGAACATGCGCAACACAGGGGGTATTTTTCCCGGCTGTACTTCGCACACATCACCTTCTGCTGGTTCATGTTTCAAAAGGCGTTCCATAATATCCAGAGGTGCGCTTGAAAAACATCTTTCAAGCATTGCAGAGGCATCATCTGTAACTAGGTTCTTCTCTTTGAGGTCATTCATTATCTCAGTAAATGTGCACACCTTCTTTCTTAGTCGGCGCTCTCGTTCAAGGCTCAGCTTCAGTTTTCTTCTGGCGCCATCGACTGAGTTTGCACAGGAATCCATTTTCCTCTTTAGTGTTTTAGGAGACTCAAAGACGGTGTAGCTGTTCTCGGAGCTGTAAATAAACACAGTCAGTTAAAGCTTCTACAGGCGCAATGTACAGAAGATCATGCAAGCTGAAAGCAAACACCATCTAGCGACACACTAACATCACAGCCAAGTAGTGCTGGTATGATATTTCAGCCCACGAAACATAAATCTTCCATTATGTGGCTTTTGCATAGAATTCCTTCTCTTTATGAGCGTTTTCAAAATGCGTAAAGATAATTTTTGTTTAATAAAAATATCTCAATAATCATGACCGAGAAGGGCCAAAGTGTATGAATTTGTATTACGGTGAAGTGACAAACATACATTAAATGAGTTGTCCTTAATTCGTGCAGCATTGCTAGTTGTTGGATCATCCTCTGGTGTTGTGTCCTCAGCTGGGGTTCTTTCTTTTGGTGGTTTTCTTGCAGTCGTTTTCTGAAAGAGCAATGTGAATGGTGCTTAGTTCTTACCAAGACTGCAAGACAGTAAAAGAGTCATGCTGGCCACAACAACACAAATGTAGAAAATTGTGTGATAACAGAAGTATTTGTGTGCCTACAGTACAGTGCAGAATATGGGAAAAGTTTGGCAAAAAATCATCACCATTGTGTGCATCTCATGACATTTCTTTCTTCACAATGTAATGCCAGTTTAGTTTAAATTGGCCAGATTATGGACTCAATTGACTGCAAGCTGCGGGCCATTCGAGAGAAGACTACCAAGGAGGTCACGCACCAGCTTTTGGTAGAACAACAATCTGCTTTTATGCAAAACCTCAGGTCTTTTAGAATGACTGCCTGTGGGGCAAGTTTGTTCACCTGAAAACCACTACGAAAGAAAGAAGACTGCATAAGAAAGCAAACAACGCCACATGCGCAAAAAAAGTGCGCATGTGGTATCCTTTTCTTTCTTGTGTCGTCTTTGCACCGTAGTGGTCTTTAAATCCACAGGTACATTCATCAGCATGCTTGTCGAGAGCTTTGGAGTGTTGGGCTGTGGAAGAAAGTGAAATCCTGGCTCAGCTGCTCCCATCCTGAGATACTGAAATTGGCTAGGCAACTTGTGCATTTATGCACTCAATCCACAGTGCTAGAACTGTCCTGGAAGCCGAGTACCTGAACAGTTCCAGCATTCTAGACAAGAATTCCGGCGACTGCACCCAGGGCGAGAGAATGCGACGGCGCAGCTTTGTTCCAGTTTCATGTGTTATGGAACATATGTATCGCCTTCAACGGATGCCACAACCGCGTGACTCGCCCCAACTTCTGCAGATATTTTGGCTAAGAAAACAGCCTGGGAACTGCGTCACATAGCAGCCACAATTGCGCGGCTCGTCCTACCTTCTGCAGATGTTTTGGGAAAGAAAACTCCTTGGGAACTGCGTCACATAGCAGACGTGTCCTTGCTCCCGTTCGATCAAAGCAAGACATCTCGAAGTGGTCGCTACGGAATCTGCTGCCAGGATATGGTGTCCATTTGTCTCTCTTTAGGTTCACGACCCACCGCTGGTACAGCTGAGGGCTAGAACGGGGAAACCTGCGCAAGAAGAGGAACACAACCTCTACACATGACAAGCGGTTGCGTTTTCGTTGTGTGTTGTATAAAGAGCATAAATGCATGAAACGTTTTCCTGGATGACTTCTCCGGTCTGCTGGTGCAGTTTATAGCACAACAAGCAGGCATTCTTGCCGAAAAAAAAAAATAGTGACGAAACGGCACCTACCACCATCTAAACAGGGACCATTTACTCATCTTCTGGTACATGACCAGAACTTCCGGTAGCCATGCGCCGGCGCGCTCAAAGCACCATCCAGTAACCCCTAGTGGAAATCAGTGGTTACGGCGCCCTGCTTGACTGCTTGCGGGACGCCGTACCGCGGCAGACAGAGCGATGAAGGGGAGCTTTTTTTTTTTTTTTTTTCAAGTACTGTCGAGCACGAAAATCATCAAAAAGTGATCGATCATGGTTGAGTGCATGCTGGGATAGTGCATTGTCGCCGGGATTTTCGCTCGGCCAGCGAACTAACCAAACACTGCTGGCGGACGCTGTTTGCATTTATTTTTCGTTGCCGAAGTATGTCATACCAAGGTAGCACCCCGGCAACCTGCCTTGTTTCTCAGCTGCTTCTGCAGAGTGAGAAGGTGGTTGGAAAGAAGTTTTTGGCAAACAAGTAGCCGGCTTCACGGGCGGATGTGTTTTGTTCGTGCCTCAGTGGGAACCGGACTTTAGGAATTCTATTGCTTTGGCCTTGTCTTGGGCTGCTGTCTTGAAAAACTTGTTCAACAGCAGACGAATAATGTTGCAGATGTCTTCGTTTGCGTCGCCGGAATTGGAATTCAAGCCCTTGTCCTAATTCTCGAAGTTTTTGAGTACGTCTATCATTTCTCCTCTGGTTCTGGCTGCAAGTTAGTGTCCAGTCTTATGAGCGGCTTCTTCACAAAGGACATTATGATACTTCGGTCTGATTTTACTAAAATTAAATATTTAATCCACGGAGCTTCATTCTCTACGATTTGTAGAAACGTGAGAGGCTCACTGGCTTCGATTACGTGCCAGAACTGTGTGTGATGATGGTGATTGTGGCGAGTGTGCGGGTGGCTCGAAAGGAAGTGAAGTGTGGCCGCGTGCGGGGCGGGCCAGTGCGCGTGAGTTTGTTCCGACAAGCGAACGGGTCGGACGTTCCTGGGCGTCGCTGGCGGCGGAGTTCATCGTCCTGGGCCTGGCGTACAAAGCCGGCTCGCCAGCACCTGCCGGGCACCTGGTCTGGGTCTGGTACTGCCCAGCTCCATCGTGCCTGGCCGCCACACTTGTGCTGCCGCACTGGTGCCGCACTTTGCAGTACCCGGGCGTGACGCGGTACCCCGCGGTACACCGCAGTACCCCGGACTGTGAAGCAGACGCCGGACACAGACGCCGGAGCGTGGCCTGCCGCGCTACTGAGTCCTCGGGCGACTGGCTGGTCTTGCCTCAACCGGACTCGCCTGCACCGGCATCTAGTCCACGAGCGGAAAACCAGAAGTAGGACGGTTTTGTGTTGGGACATATCCTATTAGGATAAGCTAGGCTGTATGCATGTCTGTTGCCAGTTACGTTAATTGGTCAAGAAAAGAAAAGCGTCCGTGTGTCTGTGAACCTGCTCTGCTACCTGCCCAGAGCTCCTGAACGGACCTGGGCCCATATATAACATCACAATTTGGCGAGCCTGCCAGGATCCTAGAAATTAGTAGATTCAAGGAACTAATCCTTCAGAGAGAGGGCAGAGAGTCGAGGACGGGTTCACACGCATCGCGACGTTTGAGCAAAGATGGACCTAGAGCGTCAAGCCGCGTTGGGCGCTCAGCTGGGTTTCTCAGGCTCCGAGCTGAGAGACTGGATAGATAAGGAATGCGCGGAGCAAAGGGCCGAACGTGCTGCGGAAAGAGAGCAAAGTCGCATAGCCGCGGAGAGAGAGAAAGAAATCTTGGAATTGAAACTCAGACTCCAAGAAGGAGCGAGGAGCAACACGACAGATGATATCGAGCCCATAGTGTCAGCGCCACAAGTACAGCTTTTCAACCCTCAAAAACTGCTACCCCTATTTGACGAGCGACGAGATGACCTGCATGCCTATTT
>JAJIZL010051212.1:0-14223 GCA_023969395.1 Amblyomma maculatum
AACAGCACGCGAAGACGCCAAAACAAGTTCGGTCAAGTGCCGCATCAGCGCCGCGCCCGACTAATGCTTCAAATTTTTGCCGCTTGCGCAGGAACGCTCGCTGCACACGCGCAGCCAAACTTGAGGTTGGGCTCCCTATAACACAGGAAAATATTCGTGCTATCCTGTCAGTGCGTGTAATGCACACAAAGTTCCATAACACAGAAAACGACTCTTCGAGCCACATGACAGTGTAGTATTTGCGTCGCAAGCACAGAAAGAAAGGCCAGTGTGCAGGAAAAGAACACGCTAGAAGCTACTCAGTGTTGTTGTCTCAGCTGCGCGTGTAGAACTTCGTGTCTTAACTATGAACATCAGGCTTCGACGCCCTGACCCTGACGACCAATCAGCATTTTTCCTTTACTGCCAGACGCTCCTACTGCGGATGCAGTATTTCTGTAACACAGCAACATTACCTTTATGCTTAAAGGCCCATTTGCTGTATTATGCTATTATGGATTATTCAAAATACCAAATGTTTAAAATGATCTGCAGGTCGCCTCATTAGCTCTCAAAGCATATTTTCACCTACTGCAGCTGCACGCTGAGGTGTGGGGATTTGAAAAGTGTTGCACATTTTAAAATAGCCAAAATTTCAGAGTAAACAGAGAGCGTAAAAACACTAAAGGCGCACTTGCATAGCCGAACACGTTGCGTTGTCATTTCAGCTGCTGCAGCAGTTGCAGACCCTGCTGCATACGGAGTTCTTCGCTAGAGAGCAGGGAGACAAAAATCTTGTAAAACGGAAAGCAAAGTAAACAAGTAAAACGGCGAGTTTAGCGAATTGGTACATAATTAAGCAAAAAATAGCGCAACAACAGAGACTCTCTTGTCTCCGTTGTTGCGCTGTTTTTTCCTAAAGCAAACAAGCTCGCACGAAAAGCATCGGTGTGCTAGCAAACGATTCGACAAAAACACTTGTTTTTTCTTTTCTAGACGAAGACAACGTCAAACGAAAATAAGTCGTCTTCCCGAATTGTAGGCTAGCGGTGTTAGGTCTTCCCTCAGTTGGTCTTCATATAGCTTTTTCGTATTAAAGAAGAACAGCGGTTTGGTGTTTCACGTATATTTGAAATGCGGCGGCATACGAGTTTCAGCATTTATAGATGTCTACTCGCTGTTACCAGCTTCTTCAGAATCGTCTGTGGTGCACTTATGGAGACATTTATAAGCATTCTCAGCAGACATAAACTGTCAAGAATAAAAGTGTTCATATATATTATATACAAACAAAAGCGCAGGCTGAGAACGCCACAAATTCTTGCACCCGTTTTTTTTTTTCGTGTTTCGAGAGGTATTCTCCTTAGTGAAGCACGAGGACACAGCTTGATTACAAGGGCAAGTAAAACTGCCTTTCCAAAAAAAAAGAGTTTTCGTACTTTGCTGTCCAGAGATGACGTTGTAAAGAAAGAGCTATACCTTATTTTCTGTTCCCTTACATCGCATACGTATACGCAACAAAGTGGGCAATAAGCATTTTTTCATTTACTCAAAATATTTATTCCCAACAAAAAAGTTCCACATTACCTGCGACGAAGGTTGCCGCAACCTGCAACAAAAACCATAGTATTAGAAACAAGCAGCCTCCAAATGCATAACAGTAATATTCTTAACAAAAATAGGTTTTTGTACTTGATGCAGCTAATTGAGAGCAAGCATTTCTACAATTTATGGACATCTTCTAACGCGCAAGAGTGGAGAGATTTGTTTTTCTCTTTTCATCTTTATCATTCCGACGATTAACCTAAAATGTGACAATAGTGCATGACCAAAAGCAATTTTCAGCATAAGTATGTGGGAGGAAAATGAAAATTTACAGCTCTAAACATCAACAAGCATGTCTCTGAGTGATAATCGCAGTGCTGCCCCCAATCCAATTCCTGAGCCAGGTAACCTGGTAAATACAAGAGGATTGTGCAGTCGGATAGCTTTGTAAATGTGCGGCGCGAGTGCCAACTGCCTGGAAATGAAGAGCAGAGGCGAGGCAACGGGAAATCGGAAGAGGCAAATAATATAAACGCTGACCGCTCTTCTGGAGACAAGTTTGCTTCGCAGGCTGTCACATTTTTATATCAATCAACGCACTGTTTATGAACGAGTTCAGAGTATCTGCACCGTGCTTTATCATTAGGTGTCGTGTGCGTGTTCTAGCTTCACAGTTGTGATCTCGTAATATTTCAAGCATGAAGACGTTCCTTTGAACATAATGCACACACCATTATTGAGAGTCATTGAGAATAAATATTAAGCAAGGATTGATGATAAGCACGCAATGCTTTTGAAATGCACTTTCAGCTCTTGCAAGCTATGACCCCATCTATATGCATATATGCAGTGGATACAAACAAGCAGTTGCAGGTTCCTGAGGCTGCGGTACATTACGACTTCGTGCATCAATCGATTGGAACGCCTTTACAAGAACGATGCAGTTCTCATTATTTACTCGCGTTTTTTTTTCCTTGTGTTCCGTCGAGGTAGTACTTCGCAACAGCCATTCGCGCGATAATTTTAAAACAGTTCCCGATAGTAAAATATCTGAACTGGTCTCAGTCACTGTGAATTTCGGGCAGAGAAAATGAAGATACAAAGCCTGTGAAGGTCTCCAAATTTGCAATTTAGAGACATTTTTTCTCAGGTGTACTAAAGAGAAACACTAAAACTACTACCCAGCGAGACGCTGTGTCATCACATGCGCTGCACGCTAAACGCGGACAAATTATCTCTCCGCTGTGGTTAAGTGGTTAGAGCGCAGGACTGCTGCACACATGGCGGAGGCGGCTCCTTCTCGATGGAGGCCAAAAAAAAAGCCTCGCGTGTACTGTGCATGTAAGTGTACGTTAGAGAAGCCCAAGTAGCTGAAATTTCTGGACCTCTCCATTACAGCGCGCCTCATTGGCTTAGTGCCTTGGGACGTTAATCCCTATAAACCAAGCGTGATAAACAAAAAAGCTAGGCGTGCACCTAAGTATGCTTAGGTTTAGTTACGCGAAGGCTTGGGTGTTCTGTAACGCGTTTATGTGATTTTCCCGACGCTAAGCTAGCGGACCGCGGCCGCAGTCGGCCAGATTGCGCATTTGCCTAACTTAAAGGAGTGCCGTAGGTGGCAACTTCACGAAGATGGCGATGATCACTGCCCAGCGCGAGAGAGTGTTGCACCTAGTTAACTGCAATGTTGTTTTCTCTATTGACAATGCGTGCGTACATGACCTCTGCGCAATCTCTGTCCCCCACACTCACGGAGAGTAATAAATATCGCAGAAAGATATGGAAGTGTCTGAGCGCTTTTTGAGCGTCATCGCATTTAATGACTCGTGTTCATCTTGCCGACTTCTGAAAGGTGCTGTAAAATCTTTTTGCGTTGTTCTTTTCTTATTTGTCCTTAAAGTTTGATCAATAGAGCAAGACAGGGATAAGCAAGCACTATATTTGTTAACGGGATACGAATTTCCCAGCCACACTACGGCCGCTTTTCGATGCAGGCGAACAGCACGGCGCCCGTGTGCAGTGCGATGCCAGGCCACGTTTAATAACCCTAGATAGTCGAAATTTCTGGATCCCTCCTCTACGACGTCTCTCATACCCTGAGTCGCTTTCGGACGTTAAACCCCTTAAAACCAAATCAAACCTAAACAGAATTTCGGATTTCGATAGAAATATTGTTTTCTTTTACGACCCTACTCTGTACTTTGCTACACACATTTATTTCCACACTCGTAATAATTGAAATAATAATGCCCATCCCCATTCGTCATTATGCAAAGAGATTGCTATTTATACGGTACACAGACAATATTAACTACTATGGACGCTTATAACTATCTGCTGATATTTTCTTGGCCACGGGCGTAAACGCGCGATCCTGTATTTTAACAAATCGTTATAGCATATTAAGCTTAATAGGTAAGACCTATTAGCGGTACTAATCAACGATAGCATATTCAGCTTGTTCCAGTGAAACGCAGCCGCAAACGTTTACAGCGATCTATAAAAATAGTGACTGGTGCACAAGGTCGCCCTCTCGTGGCCCTCTCATGGTTACATCAGCACCTAACATGTAACTTTTTAGCTTTTCATTTTTGGCCGAGGCATACTTTTCTCCGAGCGGCCAGTGTCACCAGTGCGGAGCGTGCCAGTATGCCGCGTCCAAGTGCGCCCAGTGTCCAGCGTCATACTGGGCCCATAATCAGGTATGACGCTGGGGCGTTAGGATCTAGTGGCACTGGTCTTTGCAATAGGAGCGGTATTAACGTTCGCAATGAAAAAAGAAATATCGGCGCTGTAGCTTTAGTCAAAATGAGTTCAATCATACAATCAGGTAATATTAATTCGATCTGGATAAATGTTTATTTTTAGGGCACGAAATCTCAGAGGTTTCTTCTACACCCTTGCTGCGCAGCTGGTCTATCAAACACAATGATTTCTGTGTGGTACCTTTGTCTACTCTATTGCCTTTAAGAAAAACGAGGGTTCACAAAATACCTTCAATCAACGTATTTCAAACTAATCGCATACAAGTGCACTCATCCTAATCTTGAAGAAGAAATAGGCCTTAACGCTCTATATTGAATTGTACGAACATTCGCTACAAGAAATGAGCACAATTTTTTTATATCCCATAAGCAAGAGGTTATTCTTCACTGCGCTCGCTATGTTTAACCTTCTGGCCGTCATTGAGTCGTTCATTGCAGTTTTGTTTGGCATTTTGCCAAACAAAACTGCAATGAACGACTGTAATTTGTATGTAATATGTATGTGGATGTGTATGTAATATAACAGGTTGCATTTCAGTTTCCACGAAGCAGTGAAAAAAGGCATGCAATTTGGAGTTCTTAATAAATTTTACAGGCATTACTGGTGCCCAAACAAAGGCTAATTTATTATTCAAAACTTATTACAGAAAACTACACCTTCCTGTGACAAATCGCGCTTTATATAAACGCGCATTTAAGATAACAGCTTGATTAGGTCCCAGCTTTTGCAACCTTTGGGCGGCGCTGCACATTGCGCCTGCTGTTTATCCATGAAATCCTTGATAAATTCTCTGATGCATTTGACCTCCCATTTTTAGGATTATCAGTAACAAAGTTGTGCGTCAACCATCCACAAGAAGCAGGAACTCTACGTCTATGTTGTGCTGCATATTTCTCCTTTAACCTAACAGGTAAGTCTGATAACTCATAACAAGGACGGTGGAGTAGAGAAAAATTATTACCTTGAGCATGAGTAGGCCAAGAACTATTTTTGAATTCATTTTGTTTATAGTTCTGAAAAGTAAAAAGAAACAAATTTCAGCATTATAAAACACTAATATCTTGGATTTTCACGTACCTTTTACACATAGGAGTTCTGCAAAAGAAAACGAAAAAAACCCTAATGTAGCATACAAATATTCTACTGGAAAAAGGAAAACGATACATTTTATCCTGTCGTTTCGAGGGACACCCATTTCGGCATGGTGGTATGTTATTATGGAGATGCTTGTCAGCCTCTGCATACAATTCCCTTAAATGGAAAATCATGCTACAGAAGTGGCCTTTTGTAGAAAAAACAGATTCGCAATGTCTGTCAATCATGCAAGTTTTGCAGAGGATGTGCAACTCAATTAGAAAGAGCATGTCTATAGTTTTTCTTAACAAATGACAATGCAGTAAGATATCGTAGAGAATGCGCTGTCTAATTGTTTTTACGCCACACCTGGGATCGTGAAACGCACACAATACTCCTTGTGTGCCATGACAATGACATTTAAAAATAAATAATTCGTGTCTTCACCGGAAATAGAGCCTACATCCCATGGATCCCCAGTCTAGAGTAGTAACCAACTGCGCCGCGCCTAGGGATCGTGAAACACACATCATAATTATTCTCGTCTACACTGAAGGTAATAGTAGAGCTGACAATGACGCTGTCATTAGTGAAAAGGGGAATATTGGCATTAGCAATTATAATGATGATGCATTTGGTTGCTAATGATAATGAGCTCAAACGTGATGCTCAGGATTTCGTATTTCTGCAATATTGCCGCGAAACATTCAAAACAGTATTTGTTGTTTTTTAACAGCCGCCGGCATACATGGTTATCACTCTGATTCTGGACCGCGTATCAGTTCCGTAATCTTTGTTTGTTAATGCTCGATGTCGCTTGTCACGCCTTTATCAGTTTTGTTGTAGCGCAAGATGCACCGAGATCTGGGGCCGAATTACGGACTCCACTCACAAGTTTGTGAGCGTGACGTCAAAATTACGAAGCTGTGACGCAGCCTTGAGACGTCAATCGTGACGAGTATGCGAAATCGTCCAATTACCAGCGACTTTTAGCGTGGCTCCGCCCTAGTAGTCCCGAATCCTCGGCAAACGTTGATGCCACAGTGTGCCACAAAACTGAGCAGGGACCGTCTCCTAACGTTTTCTAACACGACGCAACTAATACGCAATAAATAAAACAAAGGTTTATTTTGGCTAGATACTATTTTTAGTATTGATTAACATTGAGCTCAAGTTGTAGCGTTCTTAGTTTTGTAGTTATACTTGCTATTAGGTAACTTTTGTTGCCGCGAGGGTGCGCGGGCGGCGTCATGGCGTGCACATGGCGGCCTGCAAGCAAACAGCTGATTCCCCGAGAAGGTGCTGCTTTTTTTAGCGTCGTCGGTAATCGAAGTGCCGTGCAAGTGCCGTGAGCATGCTGAAAATCTAATAGAATGCAGTCGAAGTTCAGGGCCTGCAGCGATAAAATTTCATGAAGCGCTTGACACGGAAATAGACAAAGACAACTTGCGAAGGTGCTTTCGGTCGGCGCCTACTAGTATCGATGAGAAAAGTGCTGAAAGTGCAACGTGCAGGCTCCGTGGTTCTATTTGTTTCTCTTTAGGAAATACAAAACGACTGTGAAGCATGTAGTGTAGGCCAAAATGAAGCTCTGTCCTTGCATGATCATCTGTTTGTATGTAGCTGGATAGTTTAGGAAAGAACATGATCATGGGAATGCTTCCACCCCTGCCGTGACTAAAGCCTTCATTCACTGCAGTGCCACCGCGAGAAGGCTTTCGATGTAGCTTTCATTGTAGTGTGCTCTGTATTTTTTTTCTTTGTTCTCATGACTGAGTTGCTTTGTTTTTGAGCGATACCTTCTGCCCACACACCATTTGCTTGATGCATATGTGATGTTTTTCTGCGTACGCTACAATCACTGTGAGCACTAAAACTCGCAATATTATGCATTCAATTTGTCAGCTTTACACTTTTCAGCATTAAGCAAATGCTTTCTATGCGTCCGAACAGTATATGCAGGCCTGTAGTCCTGGAAGGTTCACTAATGGAGACTACCTTATGCAAACATTGTACATAGCACTACTTGTGTCATGTTTCTGCACAGTTAAGAGCCATACTTTGTTTCCTGCTTCTGAAATGTGCCAAACCTATGACAACTACTATGCAAGCCTGTAATCATTAAGCAACTATTCTTTTGTGTCATGCCTCTGAGTCGCAGTTTTATGCACAATACTTTCATTTCTTGTTTCTGAAGTGTGTCAGACCTGCGATGAGTACAGTGCCAGCTTACAGGCTCTAAAAAATATTCGTGTATGTCTTCTCTGTGCAGCACAATTGTGCAGCACGTGCAAATAACTGCCTGTGCTATTGCAGGCAGTTAGTTTCGCTGCTGCATATTCAAGCGTGTGAAACGCTGCAGGAAAATAAAGGGGCACAGTTAATACACGTGATTCTAAAAAACTTCTGTGAGACTTTCCCATTCCGATAGGCATCACAACTGCTGCCTCGTTGGGAAACACTTTAATTATGTACTAAAACACAGGGACACACACAAACACCAACATGCGCGGTTGCAAGCAACAGTGAATGGGGGGGGGATACGAAGACAAATTTGACTTGACAGATGAGGTACGAGAAGATTCATCATTATCACAAAGGTTTCTGGCACAGACATGAAACGAGAAGGCGCTGCACTTGGCTGCCTGCGATGAGTTGGTCAGCTACGTGTGGTATATCATAGCCGATTGTTGTGCTGGCATTGACGCCGCAGCTGTTGCCGCACCATGGGCAGCTGTGCCAGCCAGCTCTGGTGGCAGGTTCTGTGGAACAGGCTAACATGATTCTGTATGGCTTTTCCCTAGAGGTATGCATGGCAATAGTGATCCCACTTCCAAGTAGCCGGTACACAGATGTGACCCTTTCTTGTCCAAGCCAGCAGCACCCTCCTCGTCTGCAGGCAGGAAGACATCCAAAGAAGTTATGCAACACGGCACATGTTACACGCTCTGGCTGGTAGAGGAGCGTCTAGTATTTTTGCAACCACTGGAAGCGGCTCTTCAGCACGCCTACGCAGTTATCCACCATTAACCTTGTGGAGGTGTATGCCTTCTTCTATAGCCGTTATGAAGAGTCCGGACCGGGATGCCATAGCACTGGCAGCCATGTGTCCAACAGGTGCCCCTTTCACCAGCATAACCGAAAATGGCACGCTGTTAAGCACATTCTTCGTCGTTGTCGACCTCAACAGCCTCATAAACTTTAACAGCCTTGCTGATACAATGGAAGAGTCGCATCAAGCAGCTCATTGCCAGGTCTCGCTGACGATGAAATTCATGGGAGTGCAGACAATGAATGATTGAAAGTTTCAGCAACACTGCTGTAAGGACAGCCTTGCACTTCATATTGGTATAAATGGTGCCCCATTCCTACTCAATACAGGCATCAAACACACGCTTTCCCATATTCGTTTCTTACGTAGGCATTTCAAAAATGTACGACGTGTCTTACGTTCCAGCTTTTATAAAAGCCCAAGAACGGCAATACATGTGAGGCATGTGGAGCCTACCGTAACTTATCTTGCAAAGAGCAGCACGGCTCACTGTCGTGAATTCGACGCCTCGCAGAAGGCCTTCCTCGGCCTGTGTCATGCCTGTGTGCAGCCGAGAAGGCCGCCAGAAGAAAGCATCATGCCAAGATACCACGTAGGGAGGTTCATGGCCCAAATCATGTCGGCATCTCATATCTGAAAACAGGGACATCACAAGGCTACTCGTAGACGCCCGATGGGCCGTCGACAAACCCGACGACGCCCGGTATGCTGCCGTGATGAAGGAAGACTTTCTTCGCCGCCGCCTTGCTGCATGCCGCAAACGCTTTCGAAGTGTCGGCTGCGCGAGGCCGATGTTCGCCTCGTTGCCAGTAGCGGTTTGGAAGCCACTAGGAGCTCGGAAAAAGCGCAGTGCACACATTATCTGCCGCCACACCGACAGCGCACTCGGCCGCACACACCTATCTCAGTTCGTAGCGTCGCACAGTCACTGTCCTATATCCTTCTCGAGTAGCAACATGCGTCGAAACATCTCGCCCGGCACGTCAAACAGTCTTCGTACACCGTCCTTCGCCGATGATCGCGTCGGGGCGCCGCCGCTACCGCCTCACGAGAACGCCGGCCGCCGCATAGACCGCCGCCATTTTTCCTTTGTGAGCGCGCTCACAAACGAGTTGTGAGCGGTTCGCGTCGCTCACAGCCTCCGCTCACAATTCGCCGGTAGCCAACGTCATCACTTCAAGTGTGTTCATGACGTAAACAGCAGACGTCGATGACGTAAAGAAAGGCCACTCCCGCCGTGTTGCCGCTGGCCAATAGGAAGATTGTGATTGTCAGTGTGATTGTGAGTGTGAGCCGTCTGTAATACGGCCCCTGTCTCGAAGGTTCCGGCCACTCGGGTGTCTTTCCACAATGTTCCAGCCCGTGCTGGTAGCTGTTTGCGACGTTATCTAGATCGTTCTGTGCAGCCTTTAAATTGAGCGTTGACGAGTGTGACGGGCATTCTTTGTTCGATGATCGACGAGCACGTTTGTTTCTATCGCCGCCGCCGAGTTGCTTAGTTCTTTTGTGAGCCCAAGTCAGCCCAAATAAGGAGTTTCTTTAGTGCAATCATCGACCCCTTCATTTGTGTCGTCGACCTCGTCACCACTACGTGACATCTGGTGGAGGTGCTGCCTTTGATCCTTCAAGCGAAGACCCAAGCCGTGTTCCTGTCGCCCTGGAAGACCAGCCTACAGGTCACCGAGCCAGCCGCCGACTTCAAGGCCTACAACCCGAACACGGTCTGCTGCCTGACCCCATTCGATCTCGGAAGGCATCGACGCTGACAATGGCCCTCTTCCAATCAAGAATTCAACTACCAAACGAGCCAATCCTGATCTACGTAGAGGAGATGAAACGCCAGTTTCTCCGCGCCGACCCTAACATGACCGAAGGTGAGAGAGTGAAGAGAGTGCGAGGAGTTAGAGTCGCTTTTTGCGGGGCTTGTCCGGAACCCGCCTAAAACTGCGGAAGAATTTCAAAGTGAAGCATCGAACATCGAGAAGACGTTGAACACCCGGATGCGCCACTACGAGCGACCACTTCAACCAGACTACTCATGCCACTACCCCAGCGCCTCTGCAAGCGGAGAGAACCTTCGGGACCTCATCCGGGAGATCGCGCGAGAGGAGCTCCGCCGAATGCTGCCATCATCGCAACAACCCCAGGTGGCGACGCTCGCGGACGTCGTCCGTGAAGAAGTTCAGCAGCCACTGGGCGCTCCTAAAGCGACGACTCCGACGGCTCCAGTGCATGAATCAGCAGCGATGGACTATGCAGCTGCATTATGTCATCCTGCAATCCGACGCGACCTCCCAAGCCCTCGTCGCTACCATCCTGCTTCCGAAAGCCGCCCCTTGGTCCCCGCCCGCCAAGCCTACCAACGACCCCCAAGCCCCAGAAAGTGCAACGCCTGGAGGACAGCAAACAACTGACCGCTCTGCTTCCATTGTGGTGAGGCAGGACACATCCTCCGTCACTGCCCGCACAGGCGGATCGGCCTCCGTGGTTTCGCTGTCGACGCCCCACGCCCCCGTCATGGCGAGCAAACACAAGAAATCAACGACTTCCTGCGCAGCGGAGAGCACTCGTCGCCAAGGCGTCTGTCACGCTCCCCACCACCGTAAAATGCCCGATTTGCGTCGCCGGGCCGCGGTTACGTGCAAGGCCGGTCTCCTAGCCCCCGTAGGGGAAACTAAACAAAGCAACCTTTGGAGGTGAGGTCGCTCAACGGCGAAAAGACGAAGATCCTCCGCCGCCGACGACCACTAACGACGACGCAACCATTTCATCGCCGCTACACACGACGACATCGACGACAACACGACCAGAGTGCAAGCAGGCACCGCCGCCCAGCAATGTAACAACGGTGTGCCCCGGCCAGGACCTGAAGAAACGACGGAGCCGAGATCGGACACTAAGGACCACGTGCAATGCGAGGACGCGAACAAGGGACCTTGAAGTTGACATCGACGGTCGCAGAGTCACTGCCCTTGTGGACACCGGAGCTGACTATTCAGTCATCAGTGGACCGTTAGCCTCCCATCTCAGGAAAGTTACAACCGCTTGGGCTGGCCCGCTGATTCGGACCGCAGGTGGCAACCTGATTACTCCATCGGGGCGATGTACTGCAAGAATAACCGTAAATGGGCGTACTTACCCCACCAGCTTTGTGCTCTTGCAGCCGTGTTCCCGCGACGTGATTTTAGGCATGGACTTCCTAAATGAAAATAGGGCTATCATCGACCTCTGATCCAAGTTCATCAAGCTCTCTGCAGACAAAGCCATACCTGCTACGACGACGACTTCGACCCAACACGTAACTCTAAACGTCCTCGACGGAGAATTGACCCTGCCGCCCCTATCAAGCGTCGCCGTCAGCGTAGGTAGCACAGACATCGAAACCGCTGAAGGCATCGTCGAAAGAAATATCCAATTGCTCTTGGAACGAGGTATCGGCATCGCAAGAGGCATCGCGAAATTCCGGAGAGGACAAGCTCAGGTGCTGGTAACAAACTTCACTGAAAAATATCGGCATCTCAGCAAGGGCACGACCATCGCTTTTCTCGACGAATTAGTGGACCTCAAAGACGTATTCGCCCTCCCCGACCAACCACTGGAAGACGCACCGGACCAATTCTGTCAGCCCACATTTGACATCAACCCAGTATTGACCCAAAGCAGGAAAACCCAGTTGATTCACAGTCTTTTTCGAAACTACAGCGAGTGCTTCTCGTCATCATCGAAGGTACTATAAACACCACTGGCCAAGAGCCGCATTATAACGGACGAACACGACCGACCTCTGCGCCAGGGCCCTTATCGTGTATCGCCGCGGGAACGGCAGGCCATTCGCGATCAAGTTGAGGAAATGCTGCGTGATGACGTAATCCAGCCATCGAACAGTACCTGGGCGGCACCAGTCGTTTTGGTCAAGAAGAAAGACAGCACACTTCGCTTCTGCGTTGATTACCGCCGATTGAATAGCATAACGAAGAAGGATGTCTACCCGCTTCCCCGCATCGACGACACTCTCGACCGGCTTTGCAATGCAAGGTACTTCTCATCGATGGACCTGAAGAGCGGATATTGGCAAATTGAGGTCGACGAAAGAGATCGCGAGAAGACCGCACTCATCACACCGGACGGCCTTTATGAGTTCAAGGTGATGCCATTTGGCCTCTGCTCCGCACCATCCACGTTTCAACGAGTAATGAACACAGTCCTGGCAGGCTTGAAGTGGCAAATTTGTTTGGTATATTTGGACGACGTTGTTGTCTTCTCGTCAAACTTTGAAGACCACCTAAAACGACTACAGACAGTGCTGGAAGCCATCAAGTCATCGGGACTAACGCTAAAAGCAGAGAAGTGTCACTTCGCCTACGAGGAACTCCGGTTCCTAGGTCACATCGTTAGCAAGGATGGTATTCGCCCAGACCCGGAGAAAACAGCTGCAATCGCACAATTCCCACCACCTGCCGAGAAGAAAGCTGTGCGCCGATTCCTTGGGCTGTGCGCGTATTATCGACGATTTGTCAGAAACTTTTCGCGGATCGCCGAACCGTTGACGCAGCTTACAAAGACTGACGTACATTTTAAATGGGAATCGCCGCAAGCCTTCGACGAACTCAAGCGCCGCCTGCAATGCTCTCCTGTACTTGGCCACTTTGATGAAAACGCCGAGACCGAAATTCACACTGACGCGAGCTGTGTGGGCCTAGGAGCCGTTCTCGTCCAAAAGAGTGCCGGAGAGGAGAAAGTAATCGCCTACGCTAGCAGGTCCCTCACAAAAGCAATTACTCGACGACCGAGAAGGAGTGCCTTGCAATCATCTGGGCCACATCTAAGTTTCGTCCATACCTATACGGCCATCACGCGCTCTGCTGGCTGGCTATTTTGAAAGATCCTTCCGGCCACCTTGCCAGATGGAGCCTACGACTTCAAGAATTTGAAATGACTGTAGTCTATAAGTCGGGTCGGAAGCATTCCGACGCAGGCTGCTTATCCCGCGCTCCCGTCGATGCTCCCCCGAAGGACGATGACGACGACGCCTTTTTGGGACCGGTAAGCGCCAGCGGTTTCACAGAACAACAGCGATCAGGCCCTGAGCTGAAAGCGCTAACCGATTACTTGGAAGGAAAGACCGCTTCCCTTCCTGGTGTGTTCAGGCGACATTTATCATCCTTCACGTTAAGCAATGGCCTCCTCCTGAAGAACTTCGCACCATCAAGACCGCGCAGCTTCTCGTAGTGCCTAAAACCTTTCGGCAAAACATTCTGCAGGCTTAGCATCATGAGCCCACACCAGCCACCTCGGATTTGCGCGCACGTTGCGTCGAATCCAGTTGAAGTATTACTGGCTGCGACTGCCTGCCGAAGTTGCCCACTACGTGCAGACTTGCCGTGAGTGCCAACGACGCAAGACGCCGCCGATCAGACCAGCAGGACTACTAAACCCGATTCCGCCCCAATCCTGCCCTTTCAACAAATTTGGATGGATCTCCTCGGCCCCTTTCCATCTTCGTTAATGGGTAACAAGTAGATCATCGTGGCCACTGACTACCTTACCCGTTACGCCGAAGCTAGAGCACTACCAAATGGTACCACGGCAGAAGTCGCCAAATTTTTTGTCGAACAAATTCTCTTGCGACACGGCGCCCCAGAAGTGGTCATCACGGACAGGGGAACGGCGTTTACGGCAGAGTTGTCTCAAGCCATCCTGGAATACAGTCACACAAGCCATCGACGAACAACTGCGTACCATCCCCAGACCAACGGCCTTACGGAGCGCCTGAACAAAACGATCGCGGACATGATCGCTATGTATGT
>JAJIZL010051213.1:0-14889 GCA_023969395.1 Amblyomma maculatum
TAATGTTGGTCGGTAAATCCGAGTAGGAAACTACCCGAAACTTAAGGTCCCCTTTTTAAAAATTAACAAAAAATTAAGCTTGTATTAGCATATGCGGGTAATGGTTTTATTGAGGTAGCTTGGAGGGCTACTGCAAATTTTTTTTCGCTCGGTTAAAGGGCCGTTTTTTAGTTGTACGTGAAAACATAATAGTAAAAGCAAAATATTGCACTTGTAATTACAGCAGTTTGTTCAGGAATCACTCGTAATGACCGTAGTTTATCGAACCAAAACTGAAGAGTTGTGGCTGTTGCTATGAGCTCGAAGTCACTTAGACACGAGCAATGTTGCAGCCTCAGGCACTGCAGTTGTGCCTTTCTGGCAGCTTTCTGCTTACTGGTAAACGCTTCAATAATGCCACGTATTATTTTAATGCGTATGAGAAACGCTAACGCCAAGCTAATGAATTTACATCAATGCAAACAAATACCAAACGCCCACACGAACTGCTGTTTTCTCGTATCTCCTCTACTTCAGGAGCGTACGCATGCGTGTGATCTTGCATGTCCTACACGTTCGTACTACTCAAACCTGTACAGCACCTCTAAATGGTAATCGTGCCGCAAATTACGAAACTTCGTCACTCTAAAAGTGACCTTATCTGGAAGCTACGTATCAGTCTCAAGATAACTGCTGCACGCCGTCCAAAATCCTTTCATTCACAAAGAGCCTCGCTTGAGCACTGTTCTCGAGCGCCCATTATCTAACCATGTGCGAAAAGCTTCCAAACTCTTCGACCCATCACCAGGTACACGAGTTGTCGTCTACACAAAATTTAGAACATTAGTAACAGCAAAACTCAATTTCAAACAAAGCACAAACCCTCGTCACAGTTCCTTTTGTGACTTATCCAGCATATTAAACGGCATTGTAGGCAAAGCGAAATATCGTTGCAATTTGCCTTTAAAAGTCCCCTAAAAGGGGTCACAAAGAAGGGTAAACAACGCCTTAACACTGATAGTATTTGAACCACCCATCATTCTCCCGCAAAAATTTTCGATCTAGCTTCTGCAACACCAGAGATCGGCGATTAAAAATGACCCTTCCAATTTTCCCTCTCAACTCGTACGCCGAAGGGAGCCATAAAAAAACAAGGAACACAAGCAAGTTCAAAGTTCCGCCCAGACATACGTCACTTCGACGAACTTTCGGTTGCCGCGCGCTCGCTCTCTGGCGTACTCGCGCCAACCCGTCCTCGCTCGCACACGCCTGAGGAGTTCGCCAGTTCGCGCAGCGACGGTTAGTGTAACCGCGAACCCGTGGTTATCCTATGTTACATGGCAGACCAAACCATGGTTGCGCCACTAACCGCGGTTACCGCAAACCGAGCTTGACGACCTCGGTTTGCGTCGTTAAGCGAGGTTATGACGGCGTCTGTTGACGGAAGCTACTCGTCGGCGCCCGAGTGCGCGAAACCTACAAGCGGGTCTGCTTCACAAAATTATTCATTTGCCCACTGTATCACGTTTAACGATCGATGTATAGATTATGGTGCCGCCCGACATCTTCGATTACGGCCGACAGCGCAACGACTGCGTACTGAAGCCTTGTCTTGCCTACAGTATCGTTTGAACGGTTTGTTGCTGAGCAGAACGTCAAAAATACGCGGCTTCAGCTATGAAAGTACACGAGTTTGCAACGCTTGCAGCACGGGATGCCGCGAGCAGGCTGAGGTACGTTACACAATTACCGAGGGGGTGGAACGTGCGAGCGCGGCGAACGCCGGCGCCGTGTGTGACCGTCCCTAGTCGTCGCTAGGCCTACATTGTTTCGCTTCAAAGCCGCGGCGGTCGACGCTTTGGAACATGATCAACGCTGTCGTAAATCGTCTACTTATGAAACTACCTTATAGTGATTCCTATCTTGCCATAGTAAAATAATTATAGGATTAACTCTGCCGACGCATTAATCGCAGAGCTAGTACGAGCAGATCGGATCAGCCGAAATGCACCAGCGGCAGCTGGCTTGAGCAGAAACTAGCTTGTATCACGGCTATCGCTCTTACCAGCAATTTGCTGCTGGTCAGCGATCCTCACGAGGGCTTTATACTTGATATTCGGCTCAGTATTCCAGACGCCAACAAATTTTAGCACGCTTTATTTCGGACATCGGTGCTAATGATCCGCCGTGTCGTTCGCGAACGGTATGCGGGAGGAGGGGCCATAGCGGCGGCGTTTACGGCGGTCGAGGAGGTGCTGCCATCGTGCGGTGCTTGACCGTGCTGTTGACGCCTCGTCGGACGACACTCCGATACTCCTGAAACCACATTATATAAATAAGATATTTGTAAATGCAGCTTCGTTCTGCCGATCCCTGCGTCGCTTCGGTTGTTGCACTTAATGGGCAATGGCCACCTAACCGATAAGGGCGGCGAGCTGTGTAACAGCCCGCACAGAGTTCGAGCAGCGCACGAGCAGACGACTTTCGCAGCTACCGGAAGTGTGTCCGTGACGTCATGGTTGCAGTGACCGTAGCGAATGGCAGCTTCTAGCAAGCCTTGCCAGTCAACCGACCCGTGACGTCACGGGACTAGGAAATAGTTCCATGCGACACCGCCAAGCGACATTCTCTATGCCCGCGAATTTCAAAAAACGCTGTTTTTAAAAATTAATAGTAAATCGCTGGCTTTGTTCCAAGGAGTTATACTTTGCGTTAATGCTCAAAAGGATGTGTTCTACACAAGAACACGTTTATCAGTGGTTTCTTGGGGGCCGTTTCCGTGGACCTTTAAGCTACCAAGCTGCTTAGAAAATTCACATAAGTGCGCCTAAATTAATTATGTTCCAATTTCCCATAGACTCAAAGTACAATTGCTTCACAATTCGTTTTCAAACCCTAAAGTGTAAAAACAAAAAAAAAACATGCTGAGATCTACTTTGTGAGGTATCGATAAACATAAGAAGCAGGAAAAGCAATTACTGGAAAGGAAATCGAAGCATTGCTATCTCCCTGAGGTATTGCAAAGCGCCTGGGGAAGAATGTCAATCTGTTTCTTAAGCTTGCACTGTGTGCCCATCTTCGCACAATAACTGTTCGGATACTAGAACGTAAGCGAATAACTACTTGCTCTCTTTGGAAGGTGTCGCTATTTCAAGCAAAATGTCCGGCATACAATGTTTGCTATCTGCTAGAGAAGCAGGACAATAGCCCATCGGAAAATAAAAAGTCATGTCTGTCAACTGCCGTACCTGGGAATTGGTACGCGAACTTTCCAGCGGCATCTGGATTGGGGACGTCAATATGTTTTCATCATGTACAGTATACATAGTGCAACCCACTAAAAGTAGACAAGGAAGTCATTTCATACAGTGCAACCAATTTTTGGCTTCATACCAGAGATCCCACTATGCTACCTGCTGTACGAAATTTCTGCGGCGCAGCCAGAGAAAGATTTTCATTAAAGCAGATCTAAAGCAGGATGTCTGTCTAGAAACGTACTTCCCAAACCGTAACCCTTAATATTTTCAGTTGCTTTCAGGTTGAACTTGTTGGAAGCGGTCTACCAGGATACGGTATCCAGAAAGGCAGCCCTGGCATTGATGTAGTGTCACTTTACATGAAAGGTTTAAAAAGTACTCGGCAGTCGTCTCAGTGTTGTTGTTGCTTTTTTTAGGGGCGGGGGGGGGGGGGGGGGAGCGTGGCGACAGAAATTGCTAGATGTAAACTGCTTCTATTCTTTATTGCAGCTGGTTGACTTCCTTTCGATTTACCACCATACCTGCATGACCGCCTACAACGTGCTGTCGGACGACTGCCCGGATTACTCCTTACTGCATGAGATGAAGAACGTTTTCGACAAAAACTACCGGCGATGACCTCTTCTTACCAAAGGATCGTGCATTGCCTGACCAAACCATCTGCAATAACTCTTTCGCGGCACATTTCTTTGTGACGTTTCCGTATAATCTAATACGGCGCGCGTTTTCAACCCTATGTTTTTTATCAGACGTACGTTTCAAAATAGCTCATTAGTGCAAAACAGGACTGCCTGCATGATAATGCTGTAAGTTTAGACGTGCGGCGCAAATATATATACCGCGGGGAAAGTAAGCTATGCATACTTTGTCTCTCGCCTCAATTCTTCCCCGTTCAATCAACGAAGTCATCCGCTGCAATATGGGTTACAAAAGGCATTTTATGCACATTCAGTTGTGTTATTGTGACATACAGTTTTATAGTGTTAATGGTTTGAGCAGTTTGAACCTGCAAGGGAAGTTGGGTCTTTCCTTCTAAAGCGCAGCCTGGCCCGGCTATAGCAGCATGCAATTCATATTGTTTTCTTTACTATTCTTCCTCTGTATTAAGCGTTTATGAGTGGATGACTTTTCGAAGTTTGGCTTTCCGCTGTGGACATGTCTCTAGCCTCTTTTTGTGGTTATTGATTGTGTCTATCATGACAATACTTTTATAAAGCACCAGGTGGGAAATGGCAGAGTAAGACCTGAGATGGGCGCTGAGAGGCATCGCGCATTTGTATATATGCCAGGTGTCGGTGGACGGCGTGTAACGACTAGCAACATATGCGAATGTACCTGAACATTTGCCGATTCGCAAACACTGAAACCGCTTTGTATTGACATAGTGTTTATGATCAGGTGCACAATTTCACATGAATGGCTCTACACGGTTGCCCTTCACATAAAGAAGTCGGAACATTGCCAGCTGTCTAAACTTGTACGAAATTAAGCTTCAGCGATTCAATATTTATCCTTGCCTTAAATGGGACCGGTCACCCGAAGGAGTAGTCTTGATAGTCGGCAATGACGTAACTATTGTTTCCGCTTTCCATGTGCCTCACCACAGAGAGCACTTCAGTAAAATATTACCTGCCATTTAGCGATGCTTTCTGGACATTCAACGTATCGCTGTTCAGGAGGAAACTTTATTAAGACGCATTATCAGCTGATGAGATTTGCACATCCCTCCAGTTTGTCTGTAACCCTACAGCAGAAACTGTTTGTAGTAGCTCAGATTATGAATTAATTTTTCTGCTTGGGATCGACAAGTCGAATCTCTAACAAGCCTCGCCATATGACCGCAAATATTAAACGGAAGTCTTCTGAGGAAATTGTGGATCACGAATAGTGCTTAATATGGTAAACGACACTGAACTCTTCAACAGGGCTTAGACACGCTCGACTGAGATTACTGGAAATCATTCCACAACAGAAGCAAATAGACTGTATACTACCCAGTCAATAAAGACCATATTTCTTCTTTTATAAGCATTTTAAAGCATGAAATCTGGACTTACGCGCACGAACTTAAATGGGGTACATCTCCTGCCACTTGAAAGAATTATGAGTAACAATATTTCTGGAGTATTACAACAACCACAAGAGTTATTTAAACCTCTAGTAATCTAGTTTACGAATTCATTTTGAGTAGAAACATCGAAATTAACAAATTGAAGCTATCTTCTATGATTATAAACGTGAAAGTATTCGTTGAATAAGACAAATATTTAAGGAAACTGACATACCCGATGCGTTTGTTTCATTTCGAAGCAGTTCAGCATTTCTGAACAAAATTCCTTCACTAAGGCCAAGTGAGGCAGAGGGAGTGGCTGCGCCCCGCTCTCCGGACCTAAGAACCTAAGGGCATTCGCTTTCAGCGGCGGAAGCTCCGTGCCACTGGCGTATCGGTATCTGTTGTGCATTGGGTCATTGGAACTTGCCTCCGCTTCGGTACCGGGCGACTACTACTGCGACGCGCGTCTCTTTTCTCTGGTGATTTCTTTTTATGAGATTTCTCCCCTGTCCGGACGAGGCAGTGGTGTTGTCTCACCTAGAACCAGTTGGCTGACCCATCAAATTTGTTTTCCTCTTTTCTTCAGTCGCAACACCACCACCCCCCAAAAACAACACTACGCTAAAGGTTTTCAAATTCGCATTTCGTTCCCTGGTACCACACGTTTGCAATCTAGCTCTATCTATAGACGCTGTGCCGGCAATGTATATGAAATATGTAAAATAACGTTTTTCTAGAAAAGAGGTAGAAACAGCAGCTTCACAATTTCTGTGCTAGCCACTTTTCGAAAGACAATAAATAACCCTTATAGCGTAACCACATTTTTGAAAGGTACAAATCGTTAGCACGGAAACAATTCGGTTTAGGAAATGGAAGTCTCAACATCTTGCATCACTTACTAAAATGTTACAAATAACAATTAAAATTCGAAAAAAAGTATCGACAAAAGTATCTTAAGAGGAGAACACTACTAGTCCTTATAGGTATATTTATTTATTTATTTATTGCATTTTCCTTCATGGCCTAAGAAGGAAGGTATTAGCGAGGGGCTGGGTGGTACACATTTTTGCACTAAACAATGCGCAACTAATTATTTAATGTAACATAATAAAAAACGCGAGTAACAACAATGAGCTGCAGCATCATTACACAATATTAGCAGGCGAAGGAAAATGTAGATTTCATAATGATAAAAAATATCGAGGGTGCAGGAAACGTAAGAGACGAAAAAAGAAGACAGGGCGACGCAGGATGTCGAAGAAAAGAGTACTACTGAAAATCTCAACAGCAGCTCTAATAGAAATTAGAGAACGAAATTCGATAAGAGCATTGTACGATAAGTTTTACACACAAGAAATCGGCGTCGTGGATATGCAGCATCACAAGTGAAGAAACAATAAAAGTGTTTAAACTAGTGCGAACTGTTCCCGTAAACGTAAAGTATTGTTCTTTGTAAGCGAGCGGTTCGCAGGTTGGTCCACCCCGATGATGTACTGTTCGCAAACGATGCCAAGCAAGCAGTAGTGCGGCAATGTGGGATGTCGACTTTGTGTGCATGATCAATGCGGGATAAGATGTAGGTTTCTCGAATCAATAGCTATTTTTTCAGGTAATCGTTCGTATGAAAAATTTTGAAAAGGTTCAGTCGTAACAGCTTTCTGCGCGTCAAAGGGGTTAGTGATAATGTATTCTTCATGAGCGCTACACTTTCTGCCTGGTTATAGCTACAACAAAATAAACAGGCTACGCGATTTTGCACCGCTTAAAACCTGCTATTAGGGGTTTAGTGTAAAATAATGCACGACCATAAATGAGTGCACGTTGTCATACACACCTTTTTTTTTTTTTTTCAAATGAGTACTGTTAGCTCCACTGCGCAATTCATATGCAGAACATATAGTATTTGGAGGAAGCGCTTAGGCCAAGAGATACATCGCTGACAGGTGGCAGTGGCGACAGCACCTCCATTTTCATTGCAATCGAACCTACATTCGCATTAAAGCTTAGCGATTCTTGGGCATGACTAGTATTTCGTATGGTCGGTCTCGAGCGTAAAAGCGCTGAAATGTGGCACATGGGGAGTCAGTACTATCCAGTGCGGTTCTGATCCCAGTATCGATTGGTTCGTACAAAAAAGGTGAATTTGGAGCTCGGTGTTGAGCAGGTTTTCCCGGATGGATGCTTTGGTGCCCACCTACCAAGTGGAAGCTGGACTCCAAGCAATGGCGGACTCCACGATGTAGGGACCAGCGTCGACTGGTGTCCACCTAGTAGCCGACCAACCTACCATCAGCTAAGCGGCGAAAGAAACTCTCTACTGCTTCGTGGGCTCCGCTATGTGTGCTGAGAGCGAACGTCGGCTGCAAAAGACAACCCGATTGTCCCCTCTTGCTACTGCATGTATGTATATAAAGCTGATTACCTAATCGTCCTATATCTTTTTTACAGCCCTTCTGCATAAAAACCGGTAGTGGCTTAACTCAGCTAAGCCACGATTTACAAAGCGAAAGTAGTAGTAGTAGTAGTATATTAGATTGTTTCGTTCTTAATATTGTCGCACTTTTTTCTCCCCCGCCTTGCGTCCACGCTTTACAGATCTCTCTTATCGCTCGTTTATCTCTCTCAGTTTCATATCTCCTACGTGCCGCTCTTCACTGCAAGCGATATCGGCAGTATGAGTAGATTCGGCTTATCGGCGAGCGTATACTGAGAGCCCGCACTGAGAATTGTTGCCTCACCCAGGACATAGCACAGACTCACCGTAATTCTAAGTGTATTGATGCGCATATATTTATATGGGGCGTACAGTCTTTGTGAAAAGTATAAAGTGTAAAAAATATACGGCCTAAGAGTTTCGCTTCTAAGCCCTGTAACGCAGCGCCTGGTAGCAATACTGAAATATGAATGTAAGCAAGAGCAGAATGATGACGAGCTTTGTCATCTATAAGATTTTGAACCCCGGTGTTGTGATACGAGCCCAGTTACGAGGCTTAGAAGGAAAACCCCTGGGCCGTATATTTTTGACAAAGACCGTACATATACGCCTTGCCAAGCGAGTGGCTGCTCCATGACATATCCGCCACTGATGAGCAGCAGCTAAAGAGTACCGCGCAGTGAGACGCATGATGATGACACTCGCGGCGCTTTGCGGAGACCGGCGATATGTATCAGTACGAATGAAGTTTGCCAGTTGTGAAGAAGAAGCAGGCGTGAGATGTAGAGAGAGAGAGAGAGAGAACAACTTTTATTTAAAATGCCTGCAGAATCGGTTAGGCTCCCTCCAAGCAGGGAGGACAAGCTTTTACCGTGACGCGGCCACTACGTCAGTCTCGTGCGTTGTGCTCCTTGAGGTCTTGTTACGTCCCTCGCTACTTCCGCGGGTTCGAGAGGGCCGCCGCCCCCTTCTTGGGGGTGCTGCCTCCCCTCTCCTCGGTTTCGCTCGGTCGCTGCCTCTCTAGAGCTGCCGAGACCTGCTGGACGGCCTTGAGTTGTGTCTCTTGATCACAGCTCCTCGTTGCAGCCTCTAGCTGCGGCGGGATCGTCGTCTTCTCGCTGGCTTCGCGCGGATTTACGCTACAGTCCCAAAGGATGTGAGCCGCGGTGGCTCTCTCCTTCGCGCACAGTCTACACATGTCGCTCGCGTGCACACTCGGACACATGGGCTTAGCTAGCACCGGGGTGAGCAGGGACCCCGTCTGTAACTGTCTGTATAACACTGCCTCCTTCCGGGTAAGCCCCGGGTGAGGTGGCGGCATAGCCTGTCTGTTCAGTCTGTACCATTTCACTATTTCGTTGAAGGTGGTCATCTTGTCCTTGGCACTGCGCCGCGACCAAGACTCCGAGTCGGCCGTGCTTGCAGCCGCGCGGTTGGTTAGTCCTCGCGCGGCCGAGTTGGCCGTCTCGTTGTGGTTCACGTTTCCGCGTTCCGACACGTCACTGCCCATGTGGGCCGGAAACCACTTGATCACCACAGGACTTTTGTGTCCGATGTCTTCGGCCTTGCGCAGTATGCGCGCGGCCTCACTACATACCCTACCCTTGGCGTAGTTCTTCACTGCCGTTCTAGAGTCACACAACACTGTAGTGCATCCGGGGTCGGAAACGGCCAAGGCGATGGCCACCTCCTCCGCCCGGTGCGCTTCTCGAGTCCGGACGCTCACCGCGGTCTTCGTTGCACCCGTCGATGCCCCGACAACCACCGCCGCGTATGCGCGCGAATGGAGCGCCGCCCGCTCCGTGCACCCACGTGCGAAGAAGAACGGGCGGCGAGCATGCCGCGCACCACCATAGGCACAAAGCTGAAGCCCAAAAATCAGCGTACGCGAAACACGCCGCCGCTTGCCCAGCGCAACGCTTACTTGCAAAGAAATTAAAAGCACAGATTCGCCAATTTTTCTTGATAATATCTTAACCCGTCGGAGACCGGGGAAATGAATGGGAATATAGTCGTTCAAAAAGCGTTTTATTTGGTTGTTAGTGTAAACGCATTCATACGGACACGTGAGCGGGGCACAAGGTACAGGTAAAGCCTAGATTTTTTTTTTTACGAATGTGAAAGTGAAAGCCTAGTTCGGATATTGTGTTGTTGTCTACTGCAGTAAATAGCCGCGGATGAGAGTGGTCGAGCTTGTGTATTACCCATTTTTTTAGTCTTCTGTTACCTTCTCCGAGGGCCGTTACAGGCGACTGATCATCGTTCACAATAAAACATTTTGAGTTATCGAAATAAAACTTGGCTTCTACATTTGACGCTCAAACTCTCCTCAAGTTCATGAAAGACATCCACCGCACTTTCGCCAGCCGGAATACCTCGGTTAGAGATATTAGAGAGATTTAGCACACCGTGATCCGCGATCCGCTATCGTGGACCGCCACCGCGCGTTCCATTGCGCATGCCCAGATCACTTTGATGCGATAGATGGCGCCACATACTTGATGTCGGCACATTGACCTGGCGCATCGGAACCAATCAGCTTGAACGCCCCGCCCACGAGCGGTAGAGTGTCACGGTGGCGGATCGCGGATCACGGTATGCTAAATCTCTCTATTGTCCACCTCACACATGTCCGCCTCTATGCGTAGTATCTGTGGATCGGGGAATCAAAAAGAGACAGCAGCTAGGAGATTAAGTCCTATTTTTTAGCATTCCTTGGATGTAAACACTTGTGTAAATCATGTGGCTGATTATGTCGACAAGGAACTCATTATCATTAGCTAGACGCTTTGAAATTATGGCAGTGTCACTGATGGTAATGAGTGCATTAACCACAGGCCCCGGCATAGCTAGGTGATCTGAAGTATGCTACACTAATCATCTGATCTGCACGAATGTATGCGTGGCTATATGTCTTAGAGTCGCCGCGTTCAGTCGTGGTTAATGCTCCCGTAGTATGCAATACGCATACCCATTGCTGCCTGCGAGGTTTCGTATATTCACACTAGCACGCGAACCCTCACGCATACAGCACGCAGACAATGCATTCACATTTTTATCTAGAAATTCCAGACGTAGCATGGAGTGCTATTGAGTTTTCAGGTGTTTGAAGCCTCTGTCGAAAAAAAAATTATGGCCGTTTAACTATTCAAAGCCTCGATACAGAGCGAGAGCGCTTTGGCTTTGTTACGCGTGTTGTTAAGCTTCCATGTCAAAGGACAAGGTGAAACGTCACGGTGGTATAGTTATGGATCAACACAGAGGTAAGCAGTTAAGCATCAAACCAAACTGACGGTTCATGGATTCAGGGCCAAACGGTCCAACACGATGGCCTTAGCGAAACTTGCATAGTAATCCTCTCACTCTAAACGGCTGAGACAAAAAACTGCACCAAGGGCAAAATAGAATATTTTCATACTTGACGTCGTTACACTGCACATTTGGTATTGTACTGTGTGTTGCACTGCTTGAAAACATTTGATCAGCCCTTTGAAAAAGACAATCTGAAGCTTTTTCTACTGGCTCATCTTCTCTAGAAGCTTCTTTTTGTTCCTGTCGGTAGCTTCCTTGTTCAAGGCCGCCTGTCCTTCGCCTAGTGGCAGTGGTGTCTTTACAGCAATTACGTATTCCCAGAGCGCAGGACTAATGAAAAAGATAAGATAGACGCGGTGATCAGGCGTTGCGTCACGAGGGCGCTGAGTCTACCCAACGCCTCCTCTACGGAACACCTGATAGAAATGGGAGTGCTTAATTGCTGAACGGAACTTGCTGAAGCGGTGAAAATTCAAACCATCTTAGAATGGTTGGATCGAAAAACAGATAGGGGCACAGCCGACAAGACGGCCCTACCGCCACAATGTAGTGAGAACATCATTGTTCCTCCTCTCCTGCGCAACATGCACCCAGAACATCACAAGGAAAGAAGAGAAAAGAGAGCAGAAGTACTGGTTAAGAAAACAAAAGATTTCAGAGTAAAAGAAGTCCCCTACGTAGACCCTGCAAGCGGCCGATCGGGGGCGGCAGTCGCCGCGGTAGTCGATGGTAGCGCCGCACCAGTCGTCTCGGCCACCATCCGGAGAAGAAACATAGACATGGCTGAAGAGATCGCAATAGCACTCGATTGCGTCGAAGTAATGGCTAGATTGATCTTTAGCGACCATAAAACGGCTATCTGGAATATCGGAACAGTCAGGGTCTCGCTAGAAGCCGCCCGAATTTTAACAGCTTCAGCTGAAATCGATCGCAAAATCACACTAATTTGATCCCAGCACACACGTCCGTTCCCGCCAACGAGGCAGCCCATGATTTAGCTCGAGATCTCTACTTCCGGGCAAATGCAGAGCCGCCCGACTGCCAGGCGATGTACGAATGTTTGCAAACCTATAAACAGATTATCAAACATTTTCAATTAGGAAGACGTCTGAAGCCGCCGCCGGATTCTAGCTTAAATAATGAGGCCATAACCTGGCAGAGATCGCAGGCCGGAAATTTTCCAAACCATGTCTGGTTGTTTCACACCCAGATAGATGACAGGGAAAGTGATAAATATAAAGCCTGCGAAGCGAGGGGACCCTCGGCCATATACTTTAGGAATGCCCTATGTCTCTTGGCGCTAGGGACAACATTAAATGTAGAGAAGCCTGGGAGACCCTACTGCGAAGTGAAGACCCCGCTGACCAGCAAAGAGCCGTCCGCCTGACGGCTGAGGCAGTGAATAACCAATGTATATTCGCCAGTCCTTACTCGCGGAGGTTCGAGCCCCCGTTCCTTAGACTTGCGTGCCAGGATCTGGGAGTAGTGGGGCTTCCTAAATCAGTGGAAAATGACGTTTTCGTCGTCATCATCATCTGTAATAATTATGGCATCGTGCTGCACTCGTCGGGTCATTGTCGCAGCTTCATCCACAGTCACTCCTTCCCGAAGGGGGCTACCATTCCCGGCATGTCGAGCTGCTCTTTCTGGCGCTAAGGGCGCGTTATTTCGCTATTACAAACAAACGGCGGTTCCATCGCATATCAATAGGGCGCACCACGCGATCTATGTTGTAACAAAATTTTGCTAGGACGTCCATGGAGTGGAGTGCAGATGGCTGATAAGGAAGCCTCCCTACGGACGCCGTTCTTGGGCGGTGCAAAGGAAAGGTAGACACTGCATTGTGCAGGTATCTGTCATACTTCTGGGTAGACACCCCATGAAAAGGGTCCTTCTGAGTCTTCACGTTTATTTGTTATTAAACGTTTCCACAAGCAATAACACCTGAGCCACATCACAAAGAAAGGGAGGAAGGATGGAATGAAAGAAGAAAAAGCTGTCATAATGGAGGGCTTAAAATCAATTTCAACCTCTGGGGATCTTTAACCCTGGATGGCTGCTCCCCGGCTTTCTGGGGCTAGAAACCTCAGGGCCTTGCCAGCGGGGTGTGTGTGTCTGTTGTAGGTGCCGTTACTGCACTCGCCGTCAATTCAGTGGGAGATGACGGCTATTGTGGTAAACGTATTTTTGTTTGTGCTTTTTCTCTAATCTCTCATTCCGCAGGAGGCAGCGGTGGTGGCTTGCTGATTCCTGTTATATGGCCGTGTAATTTATTTGCTCCTTCAAAGTGTCGCAACAGTAAAACTCCATTGAGATCACATCATCAACCATATTTGGACAAAGGAGTAGGTGGACACTTACGGTCACCACAGTGGCATGTGGCTCACTGCGGCACTAGTGCACAACAACAAAACAGCGACATGGCTGATATTCTTCGTCTAAAGCACAAAACAAGGGGAGGAAATGGCGACTGCGGCCACCCTCTCCTTCCCACAAGCGGATAGCATCACTACCGACTTGTAAGGGGTGTCAGAATTATGAGCTAATTTGTAGATACCTTCTCTTGCCTAACAGACTGAAGTTGCTGTCGGTAGTGACCCTCCCAGTTGCAACATCATATGGGCTTCCGGCCATCAAGACTCCAGGGCAATGAATTAGCCGATCAGGTGGGCCGTGTGCTCTTTCCCGGAGCTCAGGACATTTCTCTGAAAGCCTTACTCCTAGCACTCCCAATATCTAATTCTATTCACCAATATTCCTATATAATATGAGGACACATGTCATTTTCCCTAACCCTGTCAGGGTCTCCGGAGTGCGGACGAACATCTCCTGAAAATGTTTTCAAATGCAATGCTGTGCTCAGCGAATTGAAGCACTTCAACTCAGAATCTTGTGGTGTCCACAGCCTGCGTAGAATGTCAAATTCTCAGACGTTTTGTACACGGTGTAGGCCTCCCTTTCCAATCCACACCCTTCCCAATCCTTCATAGCCCACCCTCTTCGGGAGACATGAGTGGTGGTGCTGCTCAGATGCCATGACGAGAGTTACATTGAAGGCTTTGCAGAGTTCAGTTTCTTTTTTTTTCTTTGCCGAGCAGGCGTACACCACCACGAAGCCTAACCGACGGGCAATTTGACTGCATTACATCATACGTGTTGGGAAAGGCGTGTCGTGTGTGTGAAAGGTGTAGCGATGGTGATGTATTTCTATTAGCAAAGCCAACGTAATCATTTCTCTACTGCCTTTCCAGTCTAGCTGCTTGACTCACGCAAAGGTGACGTATGGCTTCACTGCAGAATAATAATAATATTATTAATAACTGGTTCACAGGAAGGGAAAGGCACAGTATCTGTCACACTTGTGTTTGTGGACACCTGTACCAAGCCGTAAGGGAAGGGAGGAAGTTAGGAGTTAAAGTAGAAAGAGAGAAAGAGGAGGTGCAGTGGAGGGCTTCAGAGTAATTTCGACCGCCTGGGGATCTTTAACGTGCGCTGACATCGCACACGGACGCCTCTTCGTTTCGCCTGCATCGAAACGCAACCGCCGAGGTCGGGTTCGAACCTAGGTATTCCGGACCGTAGTCGGGCGTTTTACCACTGCACCACCAGGCGGGGCGCTTCACTACAGAACGTGTATGCTTTTGCGGCACCTTCGCGCAACTCTCGCAAGACCTATATAGGAAGCCATAACGTAATCTCGAAACAAACCTTGGACGCCAGAGTACGAGCGGCGTTAGACGCTATTGAGGCTCCGGATAATGAGTTCCAGCTAGGTTTTGAGGACTTGGACCAAAAGGGCTGGGTTTCAAACACCTCTATGGACATAATTATTAATAAATGTTTCCCAGCACCAT